>JAXIVJ010009945.1:0-49126 GCA_036785665.1 Chirona hameri
TACGTTTTGCCAATATTGATGTCAGAATCAATATCTCAATTTATAATTTGGGGAGTGGAAAATTCCCTCCTAAAATGGGGAGTGAGAGTGGAAAATAATTCATATTTGGGTGTCATCCTCCACCCAAATGGGCAAATTTTGGGACACTGATCCTAGTTATGTGATGTGCCTATGCTAACGTTATGTTATGGTAGTTTTTCCAGTAACCTACCTGTTTCGGCAGTGCCTAGTCATCACCTACGATTTAAACAATTCCTAATGCAACTGGTGTGGCACAATTTTCAGATATGTAAATAATCACATAAGATCTCAGGATCATCATAGTGCCACGAGTGGTGCTTGCTAAGTTCTAACCTCCTCTAACCTCCTTCAAGTTGCTCCAACTTGCAACTGTCTGTGCGTTAGAATAGGACATTTGCAAGTTGGAGCAACTTAGATGAGGTTAGAGGTGCCACAGGAAGAGACCCATAGACAATCAATTGGACAGGGTTTGAATAATTTATGTAATTCCTAAGACTTTAAATTCACCATTGCTTGTGCCACTTTGTCTATGTGTCCAGCCTAGCTTGGTGGAGACATAGGGCATGTTACAGTGGCGCCTCTAACCTCCTCTAACCTCCTCAAGTTGCTCCAACTTGCAACTGTCTTGTGCATAGTATAGGACAGTTACAAGTTGGAGCAACTTGGAGGAGGTTAGAGGTTCCCCAAGAAGAGACCCATAGACAATCAATTGACAGGGTTTTGATTCAGCGTCTTAGGATACATTCACATACTGAGTTTTTGCCTAGTGGTTGGCATTTAGGAAACATTGAATTAAAATGCCCAACAAGGAGCTATTAATAGCTACCTACTATCCAAAGAAACCAAAATATGTCTTCAGCTGTGTCATTTTTGGTCCAGTTCCAATTTAAAGGGAAAATAGTTAACCTTCAATATGGGGTTTGAACTGAAATAGCAGTTTTGTAGCCCGTGTTGAGAAATCCTTATCTGGAACTTTTCTTGGCTGAAAAGACTCTCCAGCCGAAGATATTTGACTTTTTGGCGAAAGGAATGCAGCGCATATATGATATACCGTACAGTCCTGGAACTGTGCCAGCACTGCATGGAGCATGCGCAGACCAATAACGCACACCATAACATTAATAATTTACAACCTTCTGTCCTGAATTGGCGCGATGTAGGACCATTTTTTGAAAAGAAAAAAAGAAACTGTATTAAAAAATATAATAAAAATCGTGTTCTGAAAAATTTCCGAAAGGTGAACTATTCCCTTTAAGCTATACTGGTTCTTATGTACTGTGACTGGGCTTAAATTCACATATCTGTCCATTTTCAGCATTTTGGTTTGGCTATCAAGCTTTAACCATGTCAGGTAAAAGGTAGCTGTCTCTTCAACACTTTTTTCTCAAAGAAGCCATGGTAAGCAAACATTCACCATTGTGCAACATGATATGTGCTGACTCCCAAGAGTCAGCTTTGGATTTTTGGAAATTTCTGGACCATTTAGGTCCAAATAATTTTGCTCTTCCTCAGGACCTAAAAGCATCCTTACAGTAAGCAAAAATAGTGTTTTGAACGACTTTTAAACGATACTGATACATCCCCTAATGGCGTCCACTTGTCTTCATTGTCCTCAATCCTATTCCTCGCCTGAATCCCAATTCTCAGTCCGCCTGTGACTCCCGGTCCGACTCCTGCCACCGTGAGCGGTCACCCTGAGTGGCAACCCGCAGCACAGTCGACGACGGCGGCGACACTCGGTGAGTTTTCCTTATCATCCAAACCAGGTCCACAAATCATCAGGACTAAATGCCTCCTTACAGTAAGCAAAATTGGTGTTGAAAGAAAGAGAATGTTGTTGAAAGATGTGTTTTGAAAGACCTTTAACCCACGCCCTACCGGGGGCCTGACAGCCCCCCCCCCCACCCTGAGGTTTTTCTTGAATACCTTTTTACACATGCAGTGCATCTTGCTGAAATTTTCGGTAGCTGAGTTTTCAACAATAATACGTAAGCTGAAAACAATCGTTGAAATTGGTTGAGAAATTTGGGAAATAATGACGTTTTGATGACGTCATGTTGGTAAAAAATAGAAATATTTGAAAAATCGTAGAAAACAGAGTTTCCAACGGAAATTGCAAACGCAAATCACTAAGATTACAAAATGGTATTCTCTTTAAAATGCAATCTCTGATTAAAAAGGAAGGGTTTTTGACCCACTAAAATAAAAACAAACAACTTTTTTTTGGAAAAATCCCACAAAAACAAAATTTTCAAAGATATTAAAAAAAACGGAATATATGTGATGAGAACTGAGTATGGACAATACCCATACCGAATTCAAAGCAATATCTTCATTTTTGACTGAGTGATGGCTCCCTAAGTGTAAAAAAACTGATGACGTCATTTTTAAAAATAACTTTGTTTTACTTTTTTTACAAGATACGAACAGATAATTACCTTTTCTGTATCTCTGAGCCAAAACTGGTCTAGGGACATGCCTTTTTATTTACATTTATCAATTTCTAATTTTGAGATTTTCTGAAGAGCAAAACGGATGTTCTGGACGTGGTAAATCCCGGAGGTCATTCACTTGACCTGGAAGGTCACCCGTTGACCTGAAACCAAAAATCGCATTACTGTGAGAATTCCTCTCATGACAGCAACATGCTGGTTCTTACCGCATTGCTCTAGTTGCTTTGGTTTGGAAGTTAACAGGGGCCTGTCAGCCCCCCGTAGGTCGAAGGTGAAAAAGCTCCCGTAGGCGAGGGTTAACCCTCGCCCTACGGGGGGCTGACAGCCCCCCCTGAGGTTTTTATTGAATAACTTTTTACACATATGCGGCATCTTCCTTAAAATTTCAGTAGTTAAATGTACAACAATCATACGTATTCTGTAAACATTTGATTGAAATTGGTTAAGTAGTTTGGGAGATAATAATGTTTGATGACGTCATATTGTTGGAAAAACAATAAGTCTTTGAAATCGTTAGAAAACAGAGGTTTGAAGCAAATTGCAAACGCAATTCAGCAAAGATAGAATACGGCATTCTCTTTAAAATGGCAATCTCGGATTTTCGAATTTTGGGTTTTTGACCCATAAAATAAATTAAAAAATATGTACTTTTTTAAATTACCACAAAATCAAAATTTTCAAAGATGTAAAAAAATGAATATATGTAGAGAGAACTATGTATGGAAAATACCTAAACCAAATTTCAAAGCAATATCTTTATTTTGACTGAGTGATGGCTCCCGAAGTGTAAGAAACTCATGACATCATTTTTTAATAACTTTTTGGATTTTTTTCTTTACCAGATACGAACAAATGATTACCTTTGCTGTATTTCTGGGACAAAACTGGTCTAAGACATGCCTTTTTATTTACATTTATCAATTTATAATTTTTAGGTTTTCTGACAGAGCAAATCGCTGTTCTGGACGTGGTCGATCTTAGGTCATTCACTTTACCTGGCAGGTCACCGTTGACCCTAAACCTAACAATCGCATACTGTTACATTCCCCTCATGACAGGCAACATATTGGTCTTACCGCATTGCTCTAAGTTGCTTGGTTTGGAAGTTAACAGGAAGGCTGTGAGCCCCCCCCCCCGTAGGGGAAGGTGAAAAGCTATCGTAAGGCGAGGGTTAAATCGAGAGCTGTGCATACTGATACATCCCCTAATGCGTCCACCTGTCATCATTGTCCTCAATCCTATTCCTACGCTGATTCCCATTCCAGTCCGCCTGTGGACTCCCGGTCCGACTCCTGCCACCGTGAGCGGTCCTGAGATGGCAACCGCAAGCAGCACAGTCGACGACGGCGGCGACACTCGGTGAGTTTTCCTTATCATCCACATAAGTTGTATTTGATAGAGAGCTAGGTGGGACTGGGAATTGGAATGGAAGCCTGCCGCGCCCGGCCGGACAGCGGCCATTGACTTTGGTCAGCGCAGTAGTCCCAAAGCAATGTCCAAAGTAGAGGTGCAGACAAATTCCCGCGGGCACAGCGCTGTGGCCAGAACTGGTCACGGCCGTGACTGAAGCTGTGACTGGCCAGTCCAGTCCGAGTGTCATAGGGTTAGCATTGCAGCGCCCGTGACCAACGCTGTGACCTGCCAGCTCATCCCGTGGCCGTGACTGGGGCGGGGACAAATATTTAGGATTTTCTGCACCTCTAGTCTAAAGCTAATTTAAAATAAAGACGGGACATAACTCCAATGTCAAGCATACTTTCTAGGCCTCGCACCCAAATACTGCCTTATTGAGGCCAGTGTTGAGAAAAAACGAAACCCGTGGTGTTTGATTGGTGGTAAGTGGAGTACATTTCATGTTCCATGTGGACTGTGGTTGGTTTCCTTTAACGATGAACAAACCAAGGGATATATGTTTGGGGTTGGGAATATCTGAATTCACATGCGGTATATGGTGCAAATTTAGCGCACCTTTAATAGCGTTGTGCGTTATAGAGGGCGCAGAGTTTCCAATGTAAGCCTGCCATACAACCGTCAGTGAATACACAACCATATGCGGGAATGGGGATATCAAAATACATTGGCCCGAGAGGCGAGCGGTGTGGTAACAAGTGGTCATTATAAAAATGCCCTAGGGAAAATTTATTTTACCAGAGCGCGTGAAAACAATGTGTGTGTTAAAACCTGACTGGAATTTTGCGGCATATAGTAAAAATCATACCACACTTGGCCAGCATACATTTTCAAGGGCTCGGCGCTTTATTGATTTTTGGCCTCGGCCTCCGGCCTCGTTCAAAAATCAAGAAAGCACCTCGGTCTTGAAAATGTATTTACACCGGCCTCATGCAGTATTATATAGTATCGCTCGTGGACTGGACGTCTTTCCGGCCCGCAATGCCCGTCAACACACGGCACTGCACGATACTGCACGTGGCGACGAGGATGACATGCTGGGTATGAAATGATGGGATGAGATGCTGGGGAGGAGATGATGCGATGCTGAGATGCCACATCCATGGTATATGCTAATTTATTGAGAGCCCACCGCCGCGTCACCCCATCAGTTCGCGCAAGATGCCCAGCCGCCTCGCCCGATCAAACCCGGCTCGGCGACCACCCGACCGGCCGACATATTCGTAACTGAAGTGGGTGGTGGCGCGAACTTAGCATCACCTATAGCGTTGTGCGTTATAGAGGGCACAGAGTTCCCCACCGTAAGCCTGCTATACAACCGTCAGTGAATCGAAACAGTATCGCTCACGACTGGACGTCTTTCCGGCCCTCAAGACACGACGACAAAGGTACTGCACGATACTGCAGCACATATTTATCCTTGTTCTCTGCGTGCCCCATTCCTTATATAAATTCTGCCTTGCAATCCTTCCTTCATATCATTATCCTTCCTTGCAGACCGCGTGCTCCTACTTTCTCCGCGACGGCTGGGCGGCACGGCGGCACCAAAGTGGCAACCACTTCAACTGCAGCAAATGGCGCAAGACATTCCCCTGGCTGGGAAAACCACGCCGGGCACTGCGTCACCTGCAGCACGTGTGCAAAAGCGTACGGCATGGGACTGCTGGCATCCGAGCCACGCCTGGACATGGCCTTCATCAGCCGCAGGTTCAAAACCTGGCCTAAGGTCCCTGCCAGCTTCGTACAGTACGAAGCCTCAAGCTGCCATCAGACTGCGGTGAAGGGGCTAGCACAAGCTCGGTCGCCAAACCCCACGCAGCTGCAGTTGCTCACCGGCAAAGCCAAAGCCATGCGGGAGGAGAGGGTGGCCCTTGACTACATATTTGACGCCATGGAGTTTTTAGCGCACCAGGGCCTGCCCGTGCGCAGCCGGAATGAGCTGTCCGGCAACCTCTAGGAACTGTTGAAGATATGGGCGAGGCGCTCGCCGGAACTGGAGAAGTGGCTGACACGGGACAACCAGCAGTTCCTCATCCACCAGATACAGAACGAGATCCTGGAGTTGATGGCGCACAGCATTCTGCGCAAGCTGACCAATGAGGGACGCGCTGCAGGTGCTTTCAGCATCATCGTTGACGAGAGTCAAGACGTCAGCCAGCAAGAGCAGGTGTCCATTTGCCTACGCTTTGTCGCCGAGGATTATACGCCGCAGGAGCTATTCTTGGGCTTCCACGCGACCGAGAGCACCACTGCTGACGCCCTCTCCAAGCTGGTGCTGGACACGATGCTGCGATTCAACTTGCCCATCGAGATGCTGCGGGGTCAATGCTATGACGGCGCATCCAACATGTCGGGCCGCTACAACGGAGTCCAGCAGACCATCAAGCAGCAGCAGCACCCAAGGCCATCTTCATTCACTGCGCAGCGCACCGAATGAACCTGGCCACTCTGGCAGCTGCGACCACCGAGCTGAGGAACAGTCTGAATCGGCCCCCTCCGAAGTTAGTTGGCAGCACTATAGCTCTTGGGCGTGACTTTCCTACTAGCCCATAGGGTTCACGTGTTAAATGACCCAACTTTGGGAAGCTGTATCTCGAGTTTTTTTCAGCCGATTCGCCTGCAGATAGTCTCCAAAGAAAGATCGTTCAAATATCTCGCGATGATTCCTCTACCATTTTTCACCTAACCCAGCCGAATTCTTAGGGCGTGAGGGGTAAAGATTTGACTGCACTCCATGCCGGTCTGGCCAGTTTCTGGCGACGCTGGTGCGCCGGCGGCAATAGCTCAGTCGGTAGCGCATCAGACTACGGATGCGAGGGTGGTGGGTTCGAATTCCGCTCGGGTAAGGGTGATTTAGCGCAGGAATGATGTTATATTATTTTTGATGGTCGATAACTCTGTTTTATCGACAAAATAAACTGTTTAAAATGTTTTGTCGAAATTAACTTGATTTAAACAATCTTCTCCGGCTTGATATTTAGTAATTCCGCAATGATAACTTGTTAATAGGTAATTGTCGTATTTATCCTTCTTGTTTGTCATTTCATATCGCGACCTGCTAGTGTGACAAGCTGTGAGTACTAAGTAGCAGCGTGTATGAGTGAATACAATATGAATATATTTGTGAAATACCTCTTTCCAGCTTTTACACTGATTGATAGACTTATTAAAACGTAAGTAAAGCAAAACATACACATTGATTACATATCATACTCGTTCGAAGATTGTTAAAAAAAATTAACTGACAACTGGTTTTCCCGATACTTTCGAGCTTTTTCTTCGTTTCTCCGACTTCACATCCTGTCTTTTACGAAAACTGACAACCAAGCCATTGAAAGAAAAGTTACTCCAATAAATCATTATTGAAAGCACTGTAGCAGCAATAATACAACAGCATTGTAGGAGCTACATACAGTGGCACAATTGATGCAAAAGACAAGATGACGCACGCACGAGATAACTTGTTCCTACATGGATTACCAGAGACTGAAGCCCGATTCAAGAAGATCCCTCCACACAATTCAATGACGGATATCCAAGCAATGACGGATATCCAAGCAGCCCTCACAACAAATGCAACAATGGATCTTAGATACCAGTGGATCTCTGGGTGAAATTAAGCGACAGATATCGGATTACACATGATACCGTGATAAGCATACCACAACATACAATCAGCGGTGGATCTAGGATTCCAGCAGATCTCACGAAAATATGCAACTGAATATCTCGAAAGCCATATCTTTGGGTTAAATCTAGCAACAGATTTCGAATCACACAGTATCCTGTTATACACACACCAGAACAACGGAAGTAACAGGCACCTCAGGCCTCAGCAGACTTACGGTACAAAATAAAACAGCCCTCTCGATTCTGCCAGTAGCTGAGAAGTTGACAACAAAACGACATGAACAAAACAAGAGACAAACATGACATTAGTGAATGAGCACAACTGTCCAGTCTATTCACTACAGCCTATACACTAGTTTCCACTGTGCGTGGTGCAAGCACTTCCTCGCTCCTCACCGTGCCCGAGACTCGGCGCGTCGGGCCCTGTTGATGTTGCCCATCCTGATAAATGGCCGGAAGCGGGCGAAGGAGGCGCGAATCTTGGGATGGACGCGTGGGAACTTGTCTTGGAGGACCACGACAAAGTCCTTGATGACACGGACCTTCGGCTTAAGCCATCGGGCTCCAGAGCGTGGTGGGCACAGAAAACCGCTTCCACCTCCTTGAAGGTGGCGTAGAATGTCTCCGTGGGCACCGTCAGGCCGCCGATATTGACGACCCTGGTCCACAGGGCCTGCAGAGGCACCGACTCGGCCAGCGCGGATGGTACACAGAGCGAGCGGTCGACGGGCCTCTTCCTCGCGATGTAGCCGGCGACGTAGGCCATGGCGCTCTCTGTCGCGGACACACCGGTGACCGTGTCCCGCGCGGCCGACGACGCAGCAGGGCGGCATGCTGCTGACTGGGACGCCTCCGCCTGGTGAAGCAGGTCAGCCACATCCCTCAGGTCGTCCATGTCCTCCCCGTTATCGCCGTCTGTTTTCGCTGTCGTCACCTCCTCCACCGGTCCGGTGAACTCCAGCAGGTATGCCGTCAGTTCGGAGGTGCCGGTTGCCTCCACCTCCACCACCTGATCCAGCTGCTCCTCCAGATCACCAGTCTCCGGCTCTGCCGCATGATCACCGTCTCTGCAGACGGGACTTACGCCTCGCTGCATGACGAACAGAAGGGTAAGCAGGCGAATCCTTGCCCTCGCTTCAGTCGGTGTGGGGTTCTGGTTGGAGCCTCCCGGACCTATCACCATGCCGAACAACCCTTCCAGCCTGTCCTGCGTGAGCCGGCGAGTCAGGACGAACACATCACCGAACTCTGCCTGGAGGTCCTTGAACAGGCCACGTACCGACCGGATGCTGATGACCATCCCTCTCTGGAACGGGTACATGCACCGTGCGGTACCGACAAGCATCAGCGTGGCCTCCGTCACAGCGGCGGAGATAGCCCTCTCTTGTTCATCGCTGCCACGTTAGCCTCTCCGTCTCCGCAGATATTTTGTGTCGCCTGGGTAGCTGGCGTTGAGGACATCCGTCGCTTCGTCCATGACACAAAGGAACCTCGCCTCCTCTTCTTTGCCCGCGCTGTGCCGCTGCAGGACGCTGGCAGTCGAGGCGCCCAGGAGTTGGAGACACGGACCATGCCGGTGACCTATAAAAAATAATAATTAGACACCAATAGAGATGTGAATGGATGGCAGCAGACGCTGAGTGGAGCCCAGAAGGAACTTGTGACAAGTTATATAGAAATTATTGGTAACTTTTAGGTCACGCCAATATTGAGGTCAGTGTGATGACCTATTCACACTGCAGACTGGTTATTGAATATTGATTCAACCTTTTTTGGAACGATTCAACCACGATTCATTTTGGAACCTGAATGATTCAATCACCGCTTGATTCATGGATACACATTTGATAATTGCTTCTTTCCGATTCAAAGAATCAAAAACATATTTTAATCGATTCACGCTTGATTCAACATTTAAATGTATGTTGTATTTACGTCAAAGCAATACAAATGGAAACATACACATCATTATTTATCATTAAAACAGTGTTTCAGCAATCATATTTCAGTATAAATGAATGTAGCCGCTGGGACTACATTGTATTTGCACAATTTACCATGTGCACTTGAATCGTTAAGATTCTTTAAATCTTTTGATTCAATCAGCCTTGATTCCATGCGGGGTTTGATTCAATCACGATTCATGAATAAAAAGATCTAGTGGTGAATCAATTTGGTTTTATTGAAGGAATTTTGATTCAACGATTCCAATCGATTCAGTCAGTCAAATCAATAACCATTCTGCATCACAGGCCAGGCTTGTGCTTCATTCCGGTGGAATTGAATCCGATTCCGGAATCGATTCCGTTTGTACTGGATTCGGATTCGATTTCGTTGACATCTGAGTGTAATAGGAATCAGGTGGAATCAATCTCTTTTTTTTTAGAAAACGATGGAATCGGCATCAATGGGTCATTTCAAGCGATTCCTTTTTATTTTCGTTTAAATCGTCCTCACCATGAAATTAAGTTTTCTTCAAGGTTATCTATGTCTTAGAGGCACGCATAGCTAAAGCAAAGGTTGGTGACGATATGCAACCTAATGAGGGTAAATAGATATGCCCAGTCATTCTGCTTATTTAGGTGGAGAGTGGAAACATACAATAATGTTCACTTACGCTAAGTATGTTTTTTGTCCCGAACATTCTCATATGTTTAAATATAAATACATCCATTTCCCTGTGCATCATATTGCAAAACATCATTCATGCATCATAAATTACAGGTGCGTCTATAATAATAATATTGTGTTGTTTGTTTATTATCTTGCTTTCTTTTAATTCGTCATTTTTGAACCGTCACGATTTTGCAGCACATCTCAGGTTTTCAACGAAATTCATGAAATGATTGAAGTTCGCTATCAAAAACGAAATTCATGAAATTATTGAAGTTTTCTATCAAAATAAATATATTGAATTTACTTGTTAAATATATTTAATATGGCTATATGGTGATCGCCTCTATAATTACTAAACTTAACATTATATATCAAATGATGTGTAATATTATAGGGAAAAGATAGATAGTCATATGGGGATGTCACCATAGACAGCCCAGTCTTTTAACAGTAGGTAATTATTCAAATTGCCATACCTGAACTGTTGTGCATCAGTTTCTTGATGTCCAACAGATTGGGTGGCACCTGGTACCTGGTACAAAACAACAGCAGCAGCCGCCCTCTGGCGGCCGCGGCTGACGCGACGTGTAACAATTTGGCGGCGTCGGAGCGTCGGAGCGGGCGGCTCGTCTGTATGAGAATGTCAGGTGACTACTCTCCCCGCCGCATTGCGCCTGTTGTCAGAGCGACGAACCGTGTCTGTATGAGAACCGTGTCTGTATGAGTGTCTGTATGACCATGCTTTACATGCAGTATGGACAGACACACCAGGCTGGTCCTGATGGTGACGCAGAGAAGAACATCACCGCATGAGGCTGATCCTGATGTCAGAAGGAATGTTTGTGAAATGCGTGCGTAGGCGTGCCGGTTTTTAGCTGCTTGATCGGCGGACCAGTTGTAGCGTACTGTAGCGTAAGTGTGGGTATGTTTTAGTTGCGAAATTCACATTGTCTATACGGTGATCGCCTCTATAATTACTAAACATAACATTATATATCAAACGATGTGTAATATTATAGGGACTGGCTCTTCTGCTTCACTACACGAGCACCATCCTTGAATCCTGCAGTATAATAATTTTGTATGAATCATGTGCGCATAGACAGAGTATATTACTGGGTAACCCATAACCCAAATTATTCATAACAGGTATACATAACCAAAAGGTTAAATATGTGACACATACAATATAACTGCTGCATGTTAAGTTGTGATGACACAAATTTAGATTATCCCTAGTGAAATTTGAGATGGCAAGGTCATGAATTCACACTTGAATCACAGACACAGACACAGTGCAAAGAAGATCATCAATAGTCATATAACAGAACATAATGCTACCTGCTATGTGTTATGTCAGATTTAACAGCTAAATTATTTAAACACAAGTTACACAAGAAGGTAAGCACCAGATAGGGCAAGGCAAATATACCTCAATGAAACCCCAGATTTGCTAAGCCATGGATGCAGGCAAACGTCTAACCACGTATAAATGTAGATTATAAAGAGTAACATTAATCTTTACCATATGAAGGCAATAGAAAGCAACAATTACCATAGCTGTTCCGAATCGGCTGCTGTGCTGTTGTCAGCTGAAGTTAGAGAGCCTGATTCGCCGGAAGATTGATGACGCCAGACGCATTACCATGTCATACCAGGTGACATCATACTCCTGCTAACAAGTGCCAGCTCTGCTGCTGCGACAAAGTAGGTGCAGTACAAGTGTTTTGTCAGCAGGCACAGAGATTGGCACATGCGGCAGTGGCACAGTTGAAGGTGGGCTTGTAAACAAAGCAGAGCGCTTGTTCCGGGTTGAAAGCAGCAAATTCTGCCATGGCTATCACAATCACTTTGCTGTATGATAATCTTTTTGGTCTTTGTGCACATGCATTAGAATATGTCCTTTCAGCGGCAAATCTGTGAAACTCTTTGAAGCAGGATTCCAAGAAATGTTCAGAGCAATTCCCAGGGTCTTTAACCTCTTCCCTTGCTGCATCTCGTCGAATTAATTGCCACCGAAGATCGGCCACTTTGGGATCACGAGGAAGACGGTGGTAGCCACTAGCCAGTCCCCAAATGATTTGAATTACCCTTCTCCGTACCATTGGTACAGCCAGGCACAACACAGTAGGGCATAGCCGGGTAAAAAACGAGAATTGAAAATGGAAGAGATCAAGCTCTACCCGACAACTTAACAGTTAAAAACTTTACCGCGCCTTACGTACCTACAGTCTACAGAAGCTAGCGACAAATATGAATAATCTACAATGCATTTCGATTGTTTCGTTTACTCTAAGAGCTTTCGTAATACCTGCGCGGCTTTCGCTCCTCGGTAAAGCTACCACATATTTAGATGGAACTAAAAAAAAACTAGTATATAGTAGTGAATCTAGTACTTTTCTAGTGTTATCCTAAATAAATCATACTAAAATCCGTTCCACCCGTCCTCTATCACCCTGGTCTGAATGAAGCCCTCGACACTCATCGAGTTCATCAGAGCGTCTTCGAAAAGAATGGCCATCTTTGGGCACCAGCAGGGACCTGACGCAGCCGGCCTCCGGTCCTTCTCCTGCACGAGGTGGACCTGCAACGAACGCAGCCTGAAGTCGTTGCTGGACAACTGGTCCGCCGTCATCTCCACGCTGACCGCGATCCGGAGCGACCCAGCAACCGCCAGCGAGCCTGCTGCCAAGGCCCAAGGCTTCCAACGAGCAATGCAGCACTTTTAGTTCTTCTTCATGGTGCAGCTGGGACTGCTGCTGTTCCAGCTGGTAACGCCGACACTGACGGCCATCCAAGGGAAACAGCTCTCCGTGGGTGCGTGCTCCAGAAGATCCGGATGGTTCGGGAAGTTACACTCTCCCAGCGGCAAGATGCCGCGTTCGCCGACTTCTGGTCAACCTGCACTGCCCGCGCAGAGGCGCTTGATATCGACCAGCATATATCGACCAGCAGCAGGAGCTCCTCAGGCGATCTGTCCGGCAGCCGCGGAGGCTGGGAGGCGGCAACGAGCACCAGCCGACAATACCGGAGGAGCTCCACCGGCAGCAATACTACGCCGCCCTCGACAACCTAGCTGCCGGCCTCAAGGATCGCTTCAGCACCGGCGGCGACGTGGTGCTCGAGGGAGTGGAGGCTGCGCTGGCGGGCGACCTGGAGGCGGCACGACGCGCCGCAAAGTTCTACGGCCTGGACGCGGACCGCCTGACCCTCCACATCAGGATGATGGGTGACATGGGTCATCACCCCACAACGATGACGGAGGTCCCTGGCATGTCGTCCTGTACCGGGATCGCCGTCCCTGGCATGTCGTCCTGTACCGGGATCGCCGTCCCTGGCATGTCGTCCTGTACCGGGATCGCCGTCCCTGGCATGTCGTCCTGTACCGGGATCGCCGTCCCTGGCATGTCGTCCTGTACCGGGATCGCCGTCCCTGGCATGTCGTCCTGTACCGGGATCGCCGTCCCTGGCATGTCGTCCTGTACCGGGATCGCCGTCCCTGGCATGTCCTGTACCGGGATCGCCGTCCCTGGCATGTCATGTACCGGAATCGCCGTCCCTGGCATGTCCTGTACCGGGATCGCCGTCCCGAGGATGTTCTGTACCGGGATCGCCGTCCCTGACATGTCCTGTACCGGGATCGCCGTCCCTGGCATGTCATGTACCGGGATCGCCGTCCCTGGCATGTCCTGTACCGGGATCGCCGTCCCGAGGATGTCCTGTACCGGGATCGCCGTCCCTGGCATGTCCTGTTTAATTCAAAAGCTTTAAAGGGAAATAATGACCTTTTGATTTTGTTAGCAACAATTTCTTAGGCTACCGCTATGGTTTTAAAATTATTTTATTTAAATTTAAGAATTAAATAAAATTATTCCCAAATTCGAAGTTGTAAGTTTGGGAAAAATACAAAACAAGTACCTTGTGTACTTCATGAAGGTCATTGACAAATTCGCCCTTCTCTACCATTGTTCACATCGATTGCGGCATTTTTGGAGGCTCTGTGACATTTCCGATCAAACAGCGCTGCTCGGACACACGCTAGTAGCGCTTTCGTTCTCCATGGCAACCAGGCGTCAGCCAATCAAAAGCCAGAAAGGGAAACGTTCTGGCTTTGCATTGGCTCACGCCTGGTTGCCATGGAGAACGAAAGCGCTACTAGCAACAACTCGCCACAATGGTTAAGTGCGCCGAGAAGCATGGCAATGCTTTGCAAACAAATCGCCGACGCTAAATAGGTCGCCGTCGATGTGCATCGATGAGCTTCCGATTTAATTGCCAGTTTTGTGTTATTGTTTGCTAGTTTTTTGGGGAAAAATTATTATTTTTCATGATAATATAAAGCATAGTGTTATATACAGCCACAGACAAATTATACAATACTCCTAATGTTGAAAACAAATGAATTTATTTTCAAAAATTGAGGGTCGCAACCACTAACTATGCCGCCGTTGATGTGCATCGATGAGCTTCCGATTTTATTGCCACTTTTTCCAATCGCTGTTAGTTTTAGAAGATCGCCGGGCATATAATCACAACAAGCAGAACGCGCAATATATTTTCCACTCCATTGCGTAAAAAAACAATACGGGAAAAGCCCGCAGTTTGATGAGGACCAAAAGTACTTGCAAGTACCGGTCGTTAAAAGTGTGGAACGCTTATCAACTTTAACTTGAAATATCTTTCGATAGGAAAGTTTTCATGCAAAATGTGATGAATTTACAATATATTTTGGTCTCGTCTGGCGATTTCAAGTGCTAACTCCATTTTTGTGGAAAAAGGTCATTATTTCCCTTTAAACGCTCTATCACACTGGGAAAGAACGCTCAAGAACCGCCCGCTCGGTTCCCGACCCAATAAGGGCGTGTTATTGGTTGTAGCATAGTGATTGTGCCTGCTACTATTTCAATGTAGCAGTTATCACAACAGCGGTCTCAGTCTCACTGTCATCACAGCAGCGGTCTCAGTCGCACTGTCATCACAGCAGCGGTCTCAGTCTCACTGTCATCACAGCAGCGGTCTCAGTCTCACTGTCATCAAAGCAGCGGTCTCAGTCTCACTGTCATCAAAGCAGCGGTCTCAGTCTCACTGTCATCAAAGCAGCGGTCTCAGTCTCACTGTCATCACAACAGCGGTCTCAGTCTCACTGTCATCAAAGCAGCGGTCTCAGTCTCACTGTCATCAAAGCAGCGGTCTCAGTCTCACTGTCATCAAAGCAGCGGTCTCAGTCTCACTGTCATCAAAGCAGCGGTCTCAGTCTCACTGGCATAAAAGCAGCGGTCTCAGTCTCACTGTCATCACAACAGCGGTCTCAGTCTCACTGTCATCAAAGCAGCGGTCTCAGTCTCACTGTCATCAAAGCAGCGGTATCAGTCTCACTGTCATCAAAGCAGCGGTCTCAGTCTCACTGTCATCACAGCAGCGGTCTCAGTCTCACTGTCATCACAGCAGCGGTCTCAGTCTCACTGTCATCACAGCAGCGGTCTCAGTCTCACTGTCATCAAAGCAGCGGTCTCAGTCTCACTGTCATCAAAGCAGCGGTCCTCAGTCTCACTGTCATCAAAGCAGCGGTCTCAGTCTCACTGTCATCAAAGCAGCGGTCTCAGTCTCACTGTCATCACAACAGCGGTCTCAGTCTCACTGTCATCGAAGCAGCGGTCTCAGTCTCACTGTCATCAAAGCAGCGGTCCCAGTCTCACTGTCATCAAAGCAGCGGTCTCAGTCTCACTGTCATCAAAGCAGCGGTCTCAGTCTCACTGTCATCAAAGCAGCGGTCTCAGTCTCACTGTCATCACAGCAGCGGTCTCAGTCTCACTGTCATCACAACAGCGGTCTCAGTCTCACTGTCATCAAAGCAGCGGTCTCAGTCTCACTGTCATCAAAGCAGCGGTCTCAGTCTCACTATCATCACAGCAGCGGTCTCAGTCTCACTGTCATCACAGCAGCGGTCTCAGTCTCACTGTCATCAAAGCAGCGGTCTCAGTCTCACTGTCATCAAAGCAGCGGTCTCAGTCTCACTGTCATCACAACAGCGGTATCAGTCTCACTGTCATCAAAGCAGCGGTCTCAGTCTCACTGTCATCAAAGCAGCGGTCTCAGTCTCACTGTCATCACAGCAGCGGTCTCAGTCTCACTGTCATCACAGCAGCGGTCTCAGTCTCACTGTCATCAAAGCAGCGGTCTCAGTCTCACTGTCATCAAAGCAGCGGTCTCAGTCTCACTGTCATCAAAGCAGCGGTCTCAGTCTCACTGTCATCAAAGCAGCGGTCTCAGTCTCACTGTCATAAAAGCAGCGGTCTCAGTCATCCCGTGATACGCTAGTGTTTCTGCACAAGCAGGGGTGTAGTTTCGCAAAATGAGTTTGGGGAGGGGCTCAACTCAGGTTCCGACACGTATCCAACAAAAATATCAAAGGGGGGGGGGGGGGGCGTCAGTAGTAAAATCATATTTTGCTCCTCAGCCAGGGGGAGGGGGGATCGGGTCGTCAGCAGGTCGCATTTTATCTAGTATACATTTGTTTGCTCAGGGGTGGGAGGGGAGGGGGGGGGGGGGGGCATTGCCCCGTGCCCCCCCCCCCCCCCCCTTGGCTACGTCTCTGCTCAGGTTCAACCGGTGGTGGGGATCAAGGTTTCTACTTTGGTTTCGTGTTTCGAATTTCGCTACAAATTTTGCAAAAAGGGCGCCATACTCCCACATGAGAGCGCCGTCAGCAAAAGTTGGTGAGCGGGGGAGTGGTAAATAGTACGGGGGCTAAAGCACCTCCCATCAGGGGCGGATCCAGACAATATTCAATGGGAGGGTCATCAATTGCAGTGGTGCCCCGACCTATAACCAAATCTGAAACCAACGGATTTGGTCCACTATATTTTGAGGATGCCCCTATTTCAGCTTTTTTTTATTGACACCGTTGGCTATAGGTATTTGCAATATCAGTCGTACCCTTTCTATCATTTAAAGTGCCGCGGATGGTGCTAAAATATATTATTTGTACAGTCAAGAGCGGCCCCAGATGGCCGATGAAGAATTGACCAAGAGGGAATTCGAGTTTCGTGACCAGGGGGGCGGGGTTGGAAGCCGTTTTTTTACGAGCAGTGAATCTTGTGCATGCGATAAACTAGCCAAAATTTGAGGTTTTGAGCGGGTTGGAGAACTAAGTTTTGCTATTGGAACCAGCATGCAGAGTCAAAACGAGGAAATATGTCTGGAACAAAAGGTGGTGTCAAAAGACAAGTTGCCCCCCCCCCCCCATTTAAGGCCAAAGGTGGGGCCATGGCCCCCATATCTCCCCCCCCCCTCCATTCGGCCTCCAGTGTGTACAGTCTATATAGCCCCTTTTGTACTTGAAAAGAACACTGATTGGCGGCGCGGGATTTTTTGCTTTATTTTGTGTTTGTCTAGATAACATGACCCTAAAAAATCGAAAGGTTCTATAATCTATATGTATCAGCCCAATTGCTGGCCCTCAGAGCCCCTCGAGTCCGATACATTGTTGCCTCTGGTATAAAGGCACGTTGGTGCCCCTTCATAGCCCAAGGGACGGGAGGCATGAAGGGACTTTTTTTGGCATAATTTAGCAATTTTAATTTAGCATCACTTCGCGATTTTGTTTTCTTCCAGCGACCAATGCTTATGATTTCATGGCGGCACCAGATCATTGTTTTCCCTCCTGGATTCAAGGAGGCACAGTGCCCCGGTGTTTCGGAGTTTCCCTCGCCCCACAGTGCCGCCTACCATCACGATGGTGCCACCGGCGCGGTGGTGCCCCTGGTGCCTCGGCGCGGTGGTGCCCCACGGCCGGTGGTGCCCCCCACGGCGCGGTGGTGCCCTTGGTTCAAAGAACACTGAATGATTTGCGCCGTGTAGCGGCGCGGATTTTTTTGCTTTATTTTGGTGGTGCCCCTGGTGCCCCGGAGCGGTGGTGCCCGCACTCTCTTGGTCTAACAATGGTGGTGCCCCCACGGCGTGGTGGTTCCCCCATGGCCCAAGGGTGGGGGGCATGACCCCCGTGACCCCCCCCCCCCCCCCTTGGATCCGCCACTGCCCCCCGTCGCGGCTCAGAGGGGCCCATCTCGGGTCTGAAAGGGGCCCATCGTGGACTCAGAAAGGGCCCATTTCAGGCCTGATAAAACCCAATTTAGCCTCAGAAAGCGAGCATCTCAAGTCCATAATTTGTTTTAGGGGGCCCATCAGCCAATGCTAAAGGCTCACTTCGGTTAGCCACCCCGTCGCAAAATCCTGGCTGTGCCCCTGATTACAGCTGAGGTCAGGGATGTAAAGATACATAGAACATGTTTCCCAGCCCCCACCAGTAACGGTTGGTAGCACTCGGGCGTTTGGACGTTAAAAACCTACTACACCATAGGGTTCCCATGTTAAATCGATGATTTTCAGACGAGACTGGCTCATAACCTATGGTATATATTTGAAATCCGACTTCGGAACCAGATAGCTACAAGCCTAGGCTACAACGATTTTATTTACCATTTTTCGATATTCTGAGCGTAAAGGGGTTAAATGGGCTTGGGGTTAAAAACGTGGGAACGACCGCTGCCCGCTTCCAAATACTACTACTGGTACTGAAATATACACTACTTCGACTACTACTTCGTAGGGATATTAATAATGACCGCTTCCAAATGCTACTACAGGTACTGAAATATTCACTACTTCGACTACTACTTCTTGTATTTTCTTGGGTTGAATTAAATAAATAAAGATTTAATCTATGGTAATACAAGTTATTGATAGCAAACAATACCTTTAATTTACAATAGACAAAACAATTCCCAGAAAAATTATATCTTGCCTAATTCATTTGGGCGTTACATTTCTTACTGTTCTACCCGTTGTTCTATTACCCTGCTATTTCCCACAAGGCAAACAAATTAGGCGAAAACCAAACGGCCTAATGCCTAATGACTAATAAACTTCCTTTTTCTTTAGTAATAATAAAAGAGACAAATATGGCGCAGCTATGCCAAAATCTGCGCATGTAGCTTGCCATTGTTGTCGCATTGGCATTTGTTTGGATCTCCTCTGTTTTCCAATATTTGTGCTTTGTTTAATGTTTTTGCAAGTTTTGGGTTCTTTGGTATTGGAAATTGATCTATATTTTGTTTTATATAAAATGACCTAAACTGATATGCCTCTCCATTTTGTATCACCCTGGCCTTAATTTATCTTGTGAAACATATTTGTATTGCTGGTAATGCTAGAACATTATGAGCAAATTGAAGGTTCTGATTCCTATATCACTCTTACTTGTACTTGCTAGGCCTACCTATGACAGGGACCTAGGATTGCTTTGGAGCTGGGGTGAAGAGTGGAAAATTCTGGCTAAAAATAAACATAAAGAGTGGACAATTCAACCAAAATAAACATAATTGTACTCAGCTTTATCAATATACAATTACCTGATCACCAGCATGTTACCTATACCAATTCTTGCCCGTCTTTCCCTCCACAGGCTGTCCCAATCATTACATGCATAAATCAGTATCGGTGCTCCAATTATCCAATACATTTTAAGATAAGGAGTGGAAAACTCATGGTAAAACTGGGAAAAAGGGAAAAATTGTATAAATAGGGTGTTGTTTTCCACCATAATTTATAAAAGCTAGGACACTGACCCATGATCATTCATGTTTTTGTTCCAGCCTATGATGATCTGTGTACTGTGAGATGGTCAAATAATATTTGTTTTATTTTGCATAGTGTCATTTGCATAAACATAATTGTACTCAAAATCTGCACACCTTTGGCTAATGTGAAGGTGGAAGATGATGCTTGTTCGTTAAACAGGATCAAGGCTAAATTGGGATGTCTTGCTTTGCTCATTTTACCATGTACATATTTCATAAAGTGAAATATTTGAATGTGTGTGTGTACATGGTTGTTTACTGTTTAGGTTACTTGGTTGTCAATGAATAGTTTTGATCTTTAGTTTATATAATAAGTAATATGTTAAATCTGTTTTGCTCTCACTTCCTTTTTCTTTCATACTGTTTTGTTTGTCTAATATTTATTCTGTAAAGTTTGGGGGGGGGCTGACTGACAAGTTGGGCGGGCTGAGCCACAAGTTGGGGGGCTGAAGCCCCCCCCCCCCCCCAACTGAATAGGAACCTACGCCCCTGTGCACAAGGTAGTTTGTACTGAGGAGCCTACCGCCATTGCCAGGATGTTTCATGCAACGAGAAAATGCGAGAGCGCACAACTAGGCAGAACAGCAACCTAAGCTTACCCAGCATTCGCACAGAAGCAGAGAAGCGAAGGTTTTGCTATCGTGCAGCCATGCAGTACAACCGACTGCCCATCGAACTCCCAGGCATGACGACCAGCCATTTTAAATCGTCGCTAAAACGCCACCTCATGCAGCAATGAAGTGCACCTGCATTGCACCGGACAGTGACTTGTGTGTTGTATGTGTTTTGTGTGTGTGTGTGTGTGTGTGTGTGTGTGTGTGTGTGTGTGTGTGTGTGTGTGTGTGTGTGTGTGTGTGTGTGTGTGTTGTATGTGTTTTGTGTGTGTGTGTGTTGTATGTGTTTTGTGTGTGTGTGTGTGTGTGTGTGTGTGTGTGTGTGTGTGTGTGTGTGTGTGTGTGTGTGTGTGTGTGTGTGTGTGTGTGTGTGTGTGTGTGTGTGTTGTATGTGTTTTGTGTGTGTGTGTGTGTGTGTGTGTGTGTGTGTGTGTGTGTGTGTGTGTGTGTGTGTGTGTGTGTGTGTGTGTGTGTGTGTGTTGTATGTGTTTGTGTGTGTGTGTGTGTGTGTGTGTGTGTGTGTGTGTGTGTGTGTGTGTGTGTGTGTGTGTCTGTGTTGTATGTGTTTTGTGTGTGTGTGTGTGTGTGTGTGTGTGTGTGTCTGTGTTGTATGTGTTTTGTGTGTGTGTGTGTGTGTGTGTGTGTGTGTGTGTGTGTGTGTGTGTGTGTGTGTGTGTGTGTGTGTGTGTGTGTGTGTGTGTTGTATGTGTTTTGTGTGTGTGTGTGTGTGTGTGTGTGTGTGTGTGTGTGTGTGTGTGTGTGTGTGTGTGTGTGTGTGTTGTATGTGTTTTGTGTGTGTGTGTGTGTGTGTGTGTGTGTGTGTGTGTGTGTGTGTGTGTGTGTGTGTGTGTGTGTGTGTGTGTGTGTGTGTGTCTGTGTTGTATGTGTTTTGTGTGTGTGTGTGTGTGTGTGTGTGTGTGTGTGTGTGTGTGTGTGTGTGTGTGTGTGTGTTGTATGTGTTTTGTGTGTGTGTGTGTGTGTGTGTGTGTGTGTGTGTGTGTGTGTGTGTGTGTGTGTGTGTGTGTGTGTGTGTGTGTGTGTGTGTGTGTGTGTGTGTGTGTGTGTGTGTGTGTGTGTTGTATGTGTTGTGTGTGTGTGTGTGTGTGTGTGTGTGTGTGTGTGTGTGTGTGTGTGTGTGTGTGTGTGGGTGTGTGTGTGTGTGTGTGTGTGTGTGTGTGTGTGTGTGTGTGTGTGTGTGTGTGTGTGTGTGTGTGTGTGTGTGTGTGTGTGTGTGTGTGTGTGTGCACGCCCGTGTTTGCTACTATTTGTCCCATACACTGACACGGGAGCTTAATAGCCACAGTCGTCTGTGGATGCTCCCAAGATGTACAATAAATAAATAAATAAATCATTGTCTTGCCCTCGATCTTCGCTGGTCCACCGTGCCTGACGGATCGGTAGGCAGTTTTTTAGTGGTAAGTAATAAGGAGGAACGATCTTGTTGAAGGCTCATTACCTGCACAAACTGCATATGTCTAGACGCTAGGTGGTTATTAACATGGCGGCTGTTTTCCTCTTCTGGTGGTGCCGGTTGCCCCGTCAGATGGCAGCACGATGGGTGGACGCGTTGCGCTGCTGACCCATCCGGCCACAGGCCGATCAGTGGTTGCGGCGCGCCATTTGATGGATACTCTGTTCCGGTCAGACAATGGCGAGAGAGAGACAGCCCCATCTGATGTAATGGATAGCGGTAGACACACAAAAAATAGGCTCCCATCGAACGGATGGAGACTCAGACACAGGGTGATACTGGTAGCTTCATTTCATACAAAGACATTCCATCGCATGTTCAAGCATTTTGAAGTTTTAGTAACAAGTCGAGCAAGGGTTAACCCTCGCCCTACGGGAGCTTTTTCACCTTCGCCCTACGGGGGGGGGGCTGACAGGCCCCCCTGTTAACTTCCAAACCAAGCAACTTAGAACAATGCGGCAAGAACCAGCATGTTGCCTGTCATGAGATAATCTAACAGTATGCCATATTGAGGTTTCAGGTCAATGGATGACCTTCCAGGTCAAGTGAATGACCTCGGATTTACCACGTCCAGAACAGCGATTTTGCTCTTCAGAAAACCTAAAAAATAGACATTAATAAATGTAAATAGAAAGGCATGTTCCTAGACCAGTTTTGGCTAAAAAAATACATAAAAGGTAATTATTTGTTCGTATCTTGTCAAAAAAAGTCAAAAAAATTATTTAAAAAATGACGCCATCAGTTTCTTATACTTAGGGAACCATCACTCAGTCAAAAATGAAGATAATGCTTTTAAATGTGGTATGAGTATTGTTCATACTTAGTTCTCTCAGATATATTCCGGTTTTTCTAAAATCTTTGAAAATTTTGATTTTGTGGGGATTTTAAAAAAAAGTTTTTTTAATTTTAGGGGTCAAAAATCCAAAATTTTGCAAATCTAAGAAAGCCATTTTAAAGAGAATGCCATTTATATCTTTGGTGAATTGCGTTTGCAATTTGCTTTACAACTCTGTTTTCTACGATTTTTCAAATATTTCTCGTTTTTTACCAACATGACGTCATCAAAACATGATTATCTCCCAAACTACTTAACCCTATTTGTAACAGCCTCCTGGCTACCCCTATTTGTAACAGGGGTGGGCGGATTCTGCCCCCCCCCCCCGGAGATCTCGAGATCTACCCGTCCGATTTTCACAAATGAAACGGCGTTTGGTTCCCCTCAACACGATCTACATTTCTAAATAATAAAAAAATCTAAACTTTTGATAGGGGGGCAACAGGGGGGCAAAAACCACAAATTTTAGTGGTATTTTTGATTCCACATAGCTTTCATGTTTATCGACCGATTTTAACACAATTAATACGAATCGATAGAGATTGAATTGGAAATTGATATATGACAGTGGCGTTTGAAAATTCAAAAATCATAGGCGTGTGCAGGTCACTCAATATGGGGGTGAAGTAAATGCGTAATAAAACAATTTTTTGATGTGTTTTTTTAAGAAATGAAATGGTATGTGATTGTGACATTAGGAAAAACAGTTAAAAATCTTTTTTTCCATAGGCGGTACCAGGTTAGTGAAAAAGGGGGGTAAAATTGGAAAAAATATTAACCGCAGACAAGTTGCTACCCAGCACTATAAATATGTTACTGATCGTAGATAGTTCCTTTTTGCATGTTGTACTTCATAATAGGCGTATCCAGGATCCAAACTGGGGCGGCTCAAAACCTTTTGATAAGTATATTATCCGCTATTATGATACTAACTAGTCAACAGTGACTATTTCACTTACAACTTCAATTAGCATTGCTTACCCCCTTTTACCCTACCTGGACTCGCCTATTATCTTATAATCGTTCGTAGAGCAGCCTGTGGTGCGTGTCTCATCCGAAAACTACAGTATGTTATGTCATTGTACGCCCATGCCTCTTAGTTTCCTTGCAATAATATGACCCCCTTTCTTCCATTCCTGAGCGCGCCTCTGAAAAAAATGACTTTATTCCCTTTCCTGGCCTCATATGTGCATATATATAATTATAAGCTAACCGTCTATTGCGCCGTTATCGCTGGCATATCGTCATCACCAAGCCAGTCACCCCCTTTTCATGCGCCTGAACACGCCCCTGAAACTCTATATGTAATAAATTATGCAAATAATGGAAGCAGAAGCTATATTTTACATCTTGATAACTATAAATGCCCCTTACATTACTCTATTTGCTTCCCGCCAAGCATTGAATATTTCCTGGAAACCCCCCCCCCCTTTTCAAGCCCCTGAAACCGCCTCTGCCATGAAATTTTAATTATATTTCCTTAACATCAACTAATATGCACTTGTTGCAATCACCGTGAACCGATGTAACTCCTTCATACTTGAGGCAGTTACGAAGAAACCGTGAAGATCGCATTTCCGTATTATCGCCAAATATCGCCTCCGAACCCACCCAAAACTGTACCCTGGAACCGCCTCTGTTCAGGTTAAGAACTCAAAATTTTGACTCCAAATGCGGTATTCAATTCTATGAAAAGTCCCAAAATTTCATGGGCCTGCTCCCAGCCGTTTTGGAGATATCTGCGAAAAACATGAGGGGGGGGGGGGCGGAATCCGCCCCCCCCCCTGTTACAAATAGGGTTAACCAATTTCAATTAAATTTGTACTGCATATGTATACTTGTTGTACACTAAGCTACCGAAACAGCAACAACAACAACAACATTTCAGCAACATGCGCCTCAAATGTAAAAAGTTATTCAAGAAAATCCTCAGGGGGGGGGGGCTGTTAGCCCCCCCCCCCGTAGGACGAGGGTTAATGAAACGTTAAAATTAAGCTACTTGAGAGTACGGGTTACGTCTATAGCTTCCAGATTGCATATGAAATAGTATTATTCTTACTCCAAACACCCGTGAAGTTATATCATTATGAAATGCGGCCCAACAACTGATAATTAAGACCTCCTCCAATCATATACTTGCCCTTTTACTCCCAGCCAAACGCACTTGTGCAGAAAACAGCTGTTCTCCTGTTGTCCAAAACACCTGGCGCATCATACGACTCCCTTCTTCAGCACTGGAATCAGCCGTCTGCTCCGGCCGTTTGAGTGCCTGAGTGAGTGCCTGCCCCGGCCGTTTGAGTGCCGCAGACAACAGTCCTGACGGCCTGACAGTCCTGACGGTTCTGACAGTCCTGACGGCCTGACAGTCCTGACGGTTCTGACGGCCTGTCAGTCCTGACGGGTCTGACGGTCTGACAGTCCTGACGGTTCTGACGGCCTGACAGTCCTGACAGTCCTGACGGTCCTGACGGTCTGACAGTCCTGACGGCCTGACGGTTCTGACGGTCTGGCAGTCCTGACGGTTCTGACGGCCTGACAGTCCTGACGGTTCTGACAGCCTGACAGTCATGACGGCCTGACAGTCCTGACGGTTCTGACGGCCGGACAGTCCTGACGGTTCTGACGGCCTGACAGTCCTGACGGTTATGACGGCATGACACCTGACGGTTCTGACGGCATGACAGTCCTGACGGTTCTGACGGCCTGACAGCCTGACGGTTCTGACGGCCTGACAGTCCTGACGGTTTTGACGGCCTGACAGTCCTGACGGTTCTGACGGCCTGACAGTCCTGACGGTTCTGACGACCTGACATTCCTGACGGTTTTGACGGCCTGACGGCCTGACAGTCCTGACGGCCTGACATTCCTGACGGTTCTGACAGACCTGACAGTTATGACGGCCGCAGACAACAGTCTGGAGTACCGCGATGGCAGCGGCCAGACCGCGGCCATGGTCAGGTCACAGACAGCACCAGGTCACAGGCTCGTCAGGTCAGGTCACAGGCAGCACCAGGTCACAGGTTCGTCAGGTCAGGTCACAGGCAGCACCAGGTCACAGGCTCGTCAGGTCAGGTCACAGGCAGCACCAGGTCACAGGCTCGTCAGGTCAGGTCACAGGCAGCACCAGGTCACAGGCTCGTCAGGTCAGGTCACAGGCAGCACCAGGTCACACGGGTCGTCAGGTCAGGGCACAGGCAGCACCAGGTCACAGGCTCGTCAGGTCAGGTCACAGGCAGCACCAGGTCACAGGCTCGTCAGGTCAGGTCACAGGCAGCACCAGGTCACACGGCTCGTCAGGTCAGGTAACAGGCAGCACCAGGTCACACGGCTCGTCAGGTCAGGTAACAGGCAGCACCAGGTCACCAGGCTCGTCACACGGCCACTACCGGGCGGCTCTGCATTTTACCCATGCTTCGTCCCCCGTCCAGCCCTCTATCTCCCATCGTCTCCTGTCCAGCCCTCTCTATCTCCCATCGTCCCCCGTCCTGACATCTCTATCTCCCATCGTCCCCCGTCCTGACCTCTATCTCACATTGTCCCCGGCCTGACCTCTCTATCTCCCATCGTCTCCCGTCCTGACCTCTATCTCCCATCGTCCCCCGGCCTGACCTCTCTATCTCCCATCGTCCCCCGTCCTGACCTCTATCTCCCATCGTCTCCCGTCCTGACCTCTATCTCCCATCGTCCCCCGGCCTGACCTCTCTATCTCCCATCGTCTCCCGTCCTGACCTCTATCTCCCATCGTCTCCCGTCCTGACCTCTATCTCCCATCGTCCCCCGGCCTGACCTCTCTATCTCCCATCGTCTCCCGTCCTGACCTCTATCTCACATTGTCCCCGGCCTGACCTCTCTATCTCCCATCGTCTCCCGTCCTGACCTCTATCTCCCATCGTCTCCCGTCCTGACCTCTATCTGCCATCGTCCCCCGGCCTGACCTCTCTATCTCCCATCGTATCCCGTCCTGACCTCTATCTCACATTGTCCCCGGCCTGACCTCTCTATCTCCCATCGTCTCCCGTCCTGACCTCTATCTCCCATCGTCCCCCGGCCTGACCTCTCTATCTCCCATCGTCCCCCGTCCTGACCTCTATCTCCCATCGTCTCCCGTCCTGACCTCTATCTCCCATCGTCCCCCGGCCTGACCTCTCTATCTCCCATCGTCTCCCGTCCTGACCTCTATCTCCCATCGTCCCCCGGCCTGACCTCTCTATCTCCCATCGTCCCCCGTCCTGACCTCTATCTCCCATCGTCTCCCGTCCTGACCTCTATCTCCCATCGTCCCCCGGCCTGACCTCTCTATCTCCCATCGTCTCCCGTCCTGACCTCTATCTCCCATCGTCCCCCGGCCTGACCTCTCTATCTCTCATCGTCTCCCGTCCTGACCTCTTTCGCTCCCATCTTCCCACGCCCTGACCTCTATCTCCCATCGTCTCCCGTCCTGACCTCTATCTCCCATCGTCCCCCGGCCTGACCTCTCTATCTCCCATCGTCTCCCGTCCTGACCTCTTTCGCTCCCATCTTCCCACGCCCTGACCTCTATCTCACATCGTCCCCCGTCCTGACCTCTATCTCCCATCGTCTCCCGTCCTGGCCTCTATCTCCCATCGTCCCCCGGCCTGACCTCTCTATCTCCCATCGTCTCCCGTCCTGACCTCTATCTCCCATCGTCCCCCGGCCTGACCTCTCTATCTCCCATCGTCTCCCGTCCTGACCTCTTTCGCTCCCATCTTCCCACGCCCTGACCTCTATCTCCCATCGTCTCCCGGCCTGAACCTCTATCTCCCATCGTCCCCGTCCAGCCCTCTCTATCTTCCATCATCGTCGGGTATGGAAACAGCGAAACATAATGGGAACAGTTACCTACCAGTTACCACCAACACGACTGTGGTGGTATCCATAATAAAATACTAATACGATTCCATTCAATTACAATCCAAATATGATACATAATACCAGTAGAAGGCAAAGTTTTTCAATAAACAAATGCAAAATGTCATGTCAAAAATGCAGTGGCAAATCCTGTCCAATGACCAGTCATCTTAGCATACATGAGACCAGAATAGCATTTACCTCACCTGGCGTGTATGCTACCAACCCTTTATGTATGGTACAGTCTACAGAGTACACCTACTTCAACTTCCAGTGTCCAGTGACCTTCAGTGCAATCCTCACGTCAACACCACCCACAGCAGAGGCCCTCTATCCAAGGTAAACGTCAAAACACATGATGCCTACCAGTGATATGCCCACACACATTGCGTCTCACCGAAACAGGCCAGTTTCTCCAAATGACGTAAGCGATGGCCACCAGCGATGCCGTAATTGCCATGCCAAAATTAAATGGAAGGGATGAAGGAATTTCCCCTAAGTTCCCCTAACTATCGGTGGCAATTACAGGCTATGTGTTTCAAAAATTGATTAAACGTAGCTGGCAATATAATCCTAAAAGACTAAGGATTTCGTAAATTACCAATATTATGCAAGCAATGCTGTATTTTCGTTATATTTTCATCAACTAGTATGAGGTAATTTTTTTATTTTATCAGCGTAAGATCAGGACACTAAACTAAAACTCCAAATTATACATAACTAAACACTTAAAAGTAACAACAACAAAAAATATCCTTAAAGAGAAATGATCATTTAATCAAGTAAAAGACCGAAATATGACAAAAACACACAACAACAAAAAATACATCAGCGAATTTCGGCATCCTTCCGCCTCCCGAGGCGCTCATGCCACTTAAACACCCCTAAATCTATTGCACGATTATGGAGAGAACAAGCAACGGATTTCAATAAAATACCAGTCGTTACGGAACGATCGTTTTCGCTACTGGGTCCTTGACTTCTACCTATGTCCTAAAGAATATGAGCTCTAGGGCTGGCAAATGCTTTCTGTGTGCTATACAAATTATTTTTAACTCGTTTCCAACCATTTCCGTCGTTGATATTACCCACGTGAAACGAAAATTACTGCCCGGCCTCCTTCATTTATACGTAATCATTAGTGGAATAAGGGTCTGGCCGAAAGAAAAAAAATCCGACCCCTTCCGATTTTGATGGCAATTGGTACACCTGTAGTGGCAAGTGAAAGAAACGTACAAAACCACTTATAGCTTCAGGTGACGTCAATAGTCATATTTAGAGGTTATACTCTATATCAATCACACACTTATATCTTCTGTGCTAATACACTTAGCGGAATACAAACTAATGTAGAATACTCCACAGGGTTTGACCATGCGGAAAAGGGGACAAAATTAACGTGAACTCAATATGACCTTTGACCTGACGAGATCAAAATAATATAATGTATTTATTTCCATCTATAAGTTGCCTGCTCGTAACTAGTCCAAACTTGGCACAATAAATTAACGTTACATCGTCTAAGAACGTGCAGAACAGAAGGGTGGAGACTTTTAAACTTTTTGAAATACCGCCCTTTGAGTATGGCAATTGGCAAGGAAGTGAAACGGAGCAATGCCCCGAGGCTATTTTCATGTCGCTTGCCATTAAGTGGGTTTCTTTGGCCCAATTGACGTCAAATTTGGTGGTTAGCTTCGGTTTGACGAATTCAATCACTATTCACTTCCTGAGTTTTCAGCTTGACCTGATCTCGCATGACCTAGCATGACCTAGAAATAGTGTATGGCCCACAGATACGTATTACCTATAGGTAATACGGTGTTTAATAGATGTTCAGGAGCATAACACATATGCACAGGTGTTAACAGCTGACATTGGATGACCTTTTTAGAGGTCAACCGAGATAACTGACTGACCTCCGATGACCTGATATGAAATTTTTGAACTCTGATAGCTTCTAGAACAAATTGTGACGCAGATATCAAATTTAAAATTGGGACCCATATTTTGCATAATTATATGCTCAATTGGGGGCATGCTCTGTAACAGGTCAACCGAAGTCACTGATCTCCGCTGATCTAAGATGACTTTTAACATCCCGTAGATTTTAAGAACATTTCACAGCCAAATATGTTTTGCAAATATCTACCAACTGTGGATAAACACAAAACAGCCGTCTGTGATGAATGCGGATATGCGGATATGCGGAATGTTAAGCATCGCTAATAAATTAATTTACGCTTAGTTGCACGGTCCAGTTGAGATCAAGCTCCTTTCCATTTTTCATTATTCAAAATTTGTTTAACCCTATTCTCCGCGCGGGGGAGAGCAGACTGACCGCCCCCCCCCCCCCTCCCCGGTGGGTTTTCGCCCCATACGTCCTCCTGAGTGCGTCATTGTTTGAACAATGACTTCATCTTATCTAAAATTAACATAAGTGTGTGAAAAGATTATGCGACGTAGAGAAGAACCTTCAAAACATGCGGTTGCTCCACCTTCAAATTAACAAGTTGCTAAAAAAACGTTACTTGGATGGTACCCCCCCATGTTGTTTACCTGGATCCGCCTATGCGCAATATATTACACATAACAAATGAGTACAAATAATGTCCACATATGACGTTCATATCGTTCCAAATAAGCACAAACAGCACATATTTGTTATCCGAAAATCTCCCCAATTTACATCTGCTGAATACGCCTATGGTTTTTCATTTTTTTATTTGTCTTTTGATATACTGAAGACCTGTACATTTCAAGCTCAAAAACGTTTGTTGCATGACAATCGGTGATACCACATGACTGCAATGACGTTTAAAAAAACAAACAATTTTCGTATTTGTTGCCCCCTGTCCCCCCATATGTGAAGAAATACAAAAATAGATGTCCAAAAAGAAAGATATTTTCATGATAAATTGAATGGTGTTTGTCCCCATCAAAATCAACTGATCGGTTCTCGAGATCTCTGGATCCAACTCCCCCCCCCCCCCCCCCGCAGATTAACGTAATTCTGGCCGCCCGCAGGGAATAGAGGAATAGGCAATATATTTTGCCCTACCCTCGCCCGGGTAGGGAAAAATCACATGGTGTTTGGGTAGAAGGGGGGGGGGGTACGACCCCCCTCCCCCTTAGCGTGTCGCCCCTAATTGAGCTAGAGCTTCGTTTCAAAGACGAACGTGTTGCTTGTGACGAGAGGAAGCCGCTGATATCCGATATTAAGGTCTTGGGTAATTAGGTGAACTCTCAGTTCATGACAATGACCAAAAAGTCATCAAAATTGTAAATGCATATACATTGAATTGTATCGAGCTAGAATCGTGAATGAACATATCATAATGCTTAACCCGCGCGGCGCTGGGGTCTCCATCCGAACGTCCGGTGCTGGGGGGTAAATTTTACCCCTCGTATCTTCCGAACCAATAACCGCAGCGAGACGCGCAAGGCGGCGATGGAAAGCTCTCAGTGAGTAGAATATAACGCATACCCGAAATTATTAACATAAGGTCACATGTCAGGTCACAGTCAGGTCAAGTGTCAAAATGTAAGTATTTGGGTTTTTGGGCTATACTTTCCATCCAAAGCCTTGTATTGCAACTGTTATCTCACAAAGTCGATAGAAGCAGCCATTTTCACAGCCTGACACCATATAATCGCCCTCAGGTCAAGGTCAGGTCATAATAAGGTCAAAATGTTAAATTGATTAATCTAAATAAACATTGCATGTTTATAGACTAGTTTTGTCTTCGAAATACAGTGGCGGCATTTATTTGTCTGTATCTGGTCAGTAGAAGCCAAAAAACTCAATTAAAAAAATGACGTCATGAGTTACTTATTCTTAGAGAGCCATAAGTCAGTCAAAAATATAGAAATTGCTTTGAAATTTGGTTTGAACATCGTTCATACTCGGTTCTCTTATACATCTTCCGGTTTTTTGAAAATCTTCAAACAAAAAACTTTTGTGGAAATTCTTCCCAATTTTTTTTTTTTTCATTTTTGGGGGTCAAAACCCCAAATTTTGAACATCCGAGATAGCCATTTTAAATACAATGTTATTTCCTTTCTTTTGACGCCTTTTATTTGCGATTTGCATCAATACGCTATTTTCTACGATTTTTCAAACATTTAACGTTTTTCACCAAAAATGACCTGACATGACGTCACTAAAACTTCATTATCTCCTCAAAATTCTCACTTATTTCAACAAAATTAATACACCAGATGTAGAATTGATGCATGATAAGGTACTGCAAGTTTCACTTTGATATCTGTCATAGTTTTCAAGTTATGGAGAAAATCCGAGAGGAGGGGTAAAATTTACCCCCCAGCGCCGCGCGGGTTAATGGGTGCCACATTCGTAATCAGTGTCACAAAATGTCCTAAAAACTGCCAAATTCCAAAAAGGTCATGTCAAAAAGTCATCTGAGGTCATCGGAGGTCAATTACCTCAGTTGACCTCTGAAAAGGTCAATCGAGGTCACAATCTCAGTGGAAACCACAACTGTCACCTGGAAACACCTGTGAATATGCTCCTGAATAACACACACTCGAAAACTGCACAAGTTACAAACATCGATACTGCGGGACGCCAGTTGCGCCTGACATGACCTTGAGAAACAGGTCATAGGTCACGGGTCATGTGGGTTAGAAATTCAAAATTTTAGAGTATGTGGGACATTTTTCAAAAGTAAGGTACTGAAAGTTGCACCGAAATCGGTTGGAAACTACGCGAGTTATTCCAGGAAAACCGAGGGGGGGTTGGCATCCACCCCCCCTACCCTGGCGAGGGTTAACTCTCGCCCGGGTAGGTAGTTTCCAACCGATTTCGATGCAACTTTCAGTACCCTACTTTTGAGAATAAGAAAAATCCACATACTCTTAAAATTTTGCATTTCTCACCCACATGACCCGTGACCTATGACCTGTTTCTCAAGGTCATGTCAGGCGCAACTGGCGTCCCGCAGTATCGATGCTTGTAACTTGTGCAGTTTTCGAGTGTTTGTTGTTCATGAGCATATTCACAGATGTTTGCAGGTGGCAGGTGTGGTTTCCACTGAGAATGTGACCTCAATTGACCTTTTCAGAGGTCAACTGAGGTCATTGACCTCCGATGACCTCAGATGACTTGTATGGGCTTCTGGCGGTTCCTAGGACATTTTGTGACGCTGATTTCAAATTTGGGATCCATTTTGCATAATTATATGTTCCACTGGGGTCATGTGCTTCCACAGGTCAACCGAGGTCACTGACCTTAGATGACCTGACACATGATCTAGTTGGAATTTGGCAGTTTGTAGGACATTTTGTGACGCTGATTATGAATTTTGCACCCATTAAGCATTATGATATGCTCATTCACGATTCTAGCTCGATACAATTTGTAAATGCATACGCATTTACAATTTTGATGACTTTTGGGTCATTGGCATGACCTCAGAGGTCACCTAATGACCAAATACCTTAAAATAGGTTATCGGCGGATTCCTCCCGTCACAAGCAACACGCTAGTCTTTGAATTGAAGCTCTAGCTCAATTAGGGGCAAAACACTAAGGGGGGGGTCGTACCCCCTACCCGAACACGTAGTGATATTGCCCTACCCGGGCGAGGGTTAAATGGGTTGCAATTTGGCACGTTAAGTTGCTGCACCACACCCTAACAAGTGCCACCATCTGATTACACATGCATTTGTATATAGGGATATGCATGAAGATGAAGAAAACTCCTGCCCAATATCCCGATGAAATTAATTGGGTTTGAAAACTGCTCGAATTCGGGAGAAATACAATGTTAAAACTACCGTGCATCTGCATCTTTACTGCAATTGGGCACGTTAAGTACAACTGACAGAACAATATGCTATAGCTCATATTGTAGCCAACGCTTCAATGTATCCGAATGTGCGTGAAGATCAACAATGATATTTTTTACATCACTGTCAGAAGCAATTTAGTGATATTGTAAGTCAAATTCCCAATGGGCCGCGGAACGCCCGGCGGCCGCCCGGCCGGAGCAATGAGCGCCTAGTTACGTAAGTCCAGACATGCGTAAGCAATTCTCTGCACACTGTTATCACTTTTATGTAGTTTTGATATCGATTAAGCATGAAAATGAAGTATCTTATAGACCAGTATTTGATGAAAATTCTGCGATGCTGACCAAAATTTTCAGATGACGCGTGACGTCATAAACATACGTAATGAAGATGCTCCTCAATAATGGCGGGAAATGGGCCTAATTTGCTCACAGCTCGACAAACTCGATATTAATGCATAGAGATTCGTCTTGGCGGTGACTGTATGTTTTAGTGAATTAAAAGTAATATATTTTAATTTGTCCTACAATGGGGTGGGGACAATTTGGTAAGGTACCAATTTTTGGAGTTCATAAAAACAAGGAAAATTTTTCATAATGTACATTTTTTGTATTATAACAAAAATGCGAAATGAACTCAAAAATTATTAAAAACTAAAACAATTAAGCTCATGTCCTTGTAGTTGTTACGTCACGACCCTAGTGAAAATCAAAAGTGCCGTCATGAGTGTCGTGACGTCACAAACAAAGTCAAGAAGGTTAAAAAAAAGAGAAGTTAAAAGGAAGTTTTAGGACAGAAGGCGGTCTAAGATGTGTGTGAGAAGTATATCGAAAAATCGAGAAAAATATGCTGAATTTGTTATTAGCAAAAACCCACTACCTGTCTCCCACCCTATGGGTGTATTACTGTTTGGGTCTATTTGGATTAAGGCGCTCTTAACCCGCGCACTGCAGGGGGTTTGCGCCGAACACCAACTGCAGGGGGAGGGGGGTTGATTTCCGCCCCCCCCCCCCCCCTCCTGAGATCTCGAAAACTACGCACCATAGGGACAAGCGGAAAACGGCGTTTGATATCTTGATACAAGTTCTATCGAACGTATTAGTATTTTTTAGGTCAGATCAAAATTGAGGTCACCAGAGGTCATCAAAGGTCACATTTTCCAGTTTTTTCTCTCCTGTTTTTGGACTTCGCTCCAGACATTCCCATATATCTCGGAAACTATGCTAGCTAGAAACAAACGGAAATAGAGATCTCCAGCCATTTAAATTTGCAATCGACAAAGTGTCCTCAAATTTGATCTCATGTCAATATTTGAGGCTCCAGAGGTCAAAAAAGGGGGGAAATACCGTTTTTTAACCGTTTTTCGCTAATAACTTTTTACCTTATAAAGATAACAAAAACCTGTTTACGCCATTGTGTTTGTTTCGTCCAGATGCTTTTAATGATATACAAGGTGTCCGTGGTAGGTTAACTTAAAAACTTGACTTAAGTTCACGTGACCTTGACCTGAGGTCAAGACCCAAGTAGGTTATGTTGCATATAGGGAGACGTTTCTCGACGAGACAAACACATTGCTGTCGGTTTTATTTCTCTATCTTCATTATGTCGCGAGTTATTGACAAAAAAGTGATGGTAACCTCTGATGATCTCAAATGACCCATAGGGGTCAATGAACAAAACTAACATTCGGATCATCAAGAATATCTTATAATAACATGATTCAGAAGTAATTGAACTAATATCATGCATATCCTTGAAATAGGAAGCATTTTAATATTTCCCCATTGACTTATTATGGTGAGGTCACGAAATTGACCTGACCTTAGGTCACCGATATAAAATTCCGAGATATAAGAATTGTAATTAATTATGCTCTCATGACACCCTGTAAGTTTCAAACTGATCGGTGATAAACTCTGCCTTTGGCACAACTGCAAACGTTTTTGGAGGTGGGGTCACTTGACCTGGTCTGGTGACCTGACCTGAGATTACCCCAGGTATATTTTTTTCTCAAAGTGTGTGCAATTGATGTCCTAACAGGTGTGTCAAAACTCGGCGGCGCTGCGCGCCGCCGTTTTTTCTCTATCTGCGAAAAACCTGAGGGTGGGGGGGGGGAATCAACCCCCTTGCAGTGCGCGGGTTAACTTAAGGTGGTATTATTGTCTGATTGTGGTATGATGATGAGGTAGGACTGATGTGTTGTATGAAATAATGATACCCTGTGGAAATGGACATAATATCCGGAATCAAAGTATATCTAGCTATCTATCTATTAGCAATGGACTTAACAGCAATGGACTGTCCTGGGTAAGTGTGGAAGAGGGCAGATATCCAATTAACCTTATTAACCCGTGAGTCACTGGGCTTTTTTTTAGCCCCCCCCCCCCTTAGGAATATTAGGAATATCTCAATAACTAATGCAGATATCGACGCCAAACTTTCAGTACCTATCCGGGCATCATTTTTCCACCTTTTGAGAACAAATGAAAAAATGTCATACGATTTTTTTGTATAGATATAGTGAATTTAGTGACGTCACTAAACACGATTTTGACACCAACATCGGCTAAAATTTGCCAGGCCGAACAAATGCCGAATTTGACGCAAAATGCAATCGAAAAACGCTAAAAGGTAGAAACTTGCAAGGGCTACAAACCAGCTATCTCGAAATTTCCAAATTTGTGTTTTTTGACCCAAAAAAAAATTAAAAACACTTTTTAAAAAAATGCTCACAAAATCAAATTTTTCAAAGATATTGAAAAAAACGGAATATATGTCAGATAAAGACATTTGGGCAACTACCATACCAAATTTCAAAATGATATCTTTTTGACTGTCATGGCATATAAAGTATGGGTAAATCATGACGTCATATTTTGACATTGCGTTTTTTGGCTTTTATTGACCGGATACTGACAAATAAATGCCAGTACTGTTTTTTTTAGATACAACTGATATAGAAACACGCTTTTTTATTTCGATTTATCAATTTCAAATTTTGACCTTCAGTAACCTGAACTTGACCTGAACTTGACACTAACTTCACGTAAATTAAGTCAGGTGGTAAAATGACTACCACTATCGAATTCTACGCGTAGAAGCATCCATAAAACATGTGCTGAATGACTTTCGTAGATATTTTGTGTGTAGTGACCTTTTGTGACCTGACCTTGACCTCGATCTTTTCCAACAATCTCACTTTAGCTCATGTGGGATATGTATCATACCTTTGACAGCACTTTGGGTGATTATAGGCGCAATAAAAGGCCATGGATGGCAAGTATTGTCGATAAACTCAAATACCTCGATTTTGACGTTTGACTTGACTGTGACCTTACATGTGTCCTTAATTTGATTTTTTTCTAGTTTGCGTTAGGCTTATCTCATTGAGAGCTTTCGAATGTCGCCTTGCGCGTCCCGCTGAGATCATTGGTTCTGCAGATACCAGGGGGGCTACCCCCCCCCCCCCCCCCCCCAGTGAGTCGTGTTACAGAATATACCCCAGTGACTGCCGGGTTAAACTATTAGGCCTACCACTTATGGACCATGGATGAGAATGCAAATGTCCCCCTGCCAAAGGAATAATTGTAGGACCGTAGGACGCAATTGTCCCCATCAACCTTTGGGATGTTCCCTTGTGACTTTTGGTACACAACGGTAATTGTTTATAGACAATACTATCCATCCTTTGGCCCTAAGGTGATATATGAACGGTTATCCCAATACTGATAAGAATACCTATATACACTTGGGGGCGGGCATTAACCCTCACCCGGGTAGGGCAAAATCACTACGTGTTCGGGTAGGGGGGTGGTTGGTACGACCCCCCCCCCCCCCCCTTAGCGTTTTGCCCCTATTTGTGATAGAGCTGCGAAAGAAAGACGAGCGTGTTGCTTGTGACGAGAGGAATCCGCTGATACCCAATTTTAAGGTCCTGGGCAATTATGTGACCTCTGAAGTCATGTCAATGACCCAAAAGTCATCAAAATTGTAAATGCGTATAAATGGAATTTTATCTAGTGAATGGGCATATCATAATGCTTAATGGGTGCAAAATTCGTATTCAGCGTCACAAAATGTCCTAAAAACTGACAAATTCCAAAAAGGTCATGTCAGGCCATCTGAGGTCAGTGACCTCGGTTGACCTGTGGAAGCGCATGACCCCAGTGGAACATATAATTATGTAAAATTGGTCCCAAATTTGAAATCAGCGTCACAAAATGTCATAGAAACCGCCAGAAGCCCAAAAAAGTAATATAAGGTCATCAGAGGTCAATGACCCCAGTTGACCTCTGAAAAGGTCAATCGAGGTCACAATATCAGTGGAAACCACAACTGTCACCTGGAAACACCTGTACATATGCTCATGAACAACACACACTCGGAAACCGCACAAGTTACAAGGATCGATACTGCGGGACGCCAGTTGCGCCTAACATGACCTTGAGAAAGTGGTCATAGGTCACGGGTCATGTGGGCTAAAAATGCAAAATTTTCAGCGTATGTGGGAAATATTTCAAAAGTAGGGTGCTGAATGTTCCATCGAAATCAGTTGAAAACTCCGTGAGTTATTTCAGAAAAACCGAGAGGGGGTGGCATCCCCTAACCGGTCGAGGGTTAACAACAGCTAGGTTGTTTTATTTTTCCTAATAATATGACGTTTTTTTGTTTAAACTATGACATTAAAATTGTTTGTGGCATTAATATTACATATACTTTGTGACTTTTGACTTTGTGACTTGACTTTGTGACTTTGTGACTTTGTGACTTGACTTTGGTGGTGATACATTCTCAATTATATATCCTGTATAGCTGCACACCAAACTGCATTGTTGACAAGATCTTCTTTTGACTAGACCAGAGACTTTCCTATTTTGTATGGATTTGGTGTCACACTGTACAGTGTACAAAGTTATTGATTGAGTGTGTATTGGATGCAGAGACATAAGTGATCAGAGAAATACGTCTAAATTCTGGAAAATTTAATGAGAATTTGCTAAAAGTTACATTATCAAAAATGTGTATTGAGGAATAACACCTGCTCACACCCACGCTCACACCCCTTTCAAGATATTCTTAATTTGTTTTACCTATTCTGCAATATCCTAAGAATTAGGTGGAACATGATCATTGATCATCTAAAAATAGCTGCAGATAGTGTCCTATCACAAGTGACTTGATCTACCTGCAAATAAAATGAGACACTGGAAAAAAGGAGTGGAGAAACACCCACAGAGTCCATCCCAATAGTTAGGTGCTAACTGAAGATACCTATACTCACCAGCCTCGTTCATCGGCAACTACGGCGCCTTACTGGTATCATTTTTCGTTTTCTGTCAGGGCGGTGCGAGACTGATTCTGGGACGAGGGATGACTTTTGACAATTTTGGCGGGGAAAATGTCACGTTATACCGGTTTATGCGAACCCGGTAGTATACAAACAACCTATTATCACATTAAGTTCATTTGTTGCAAATAGAATATAAACGCTAAGCTTAGGAAACGTCATTTATTAATTTACCAACGGAAGCGGTTTCCCGCGTCCGGTGAGAACACGAGTCAAACAAAACCCGCTAATACAGATATATCAATTATTTCATTAAATCCGTTGCCTTAGCTGTGTCATGACTGGTGGTGTCTGGATGTGCAAACATACACAATTTAAAATAATTGGTTATATCCTATTGGAACATCGAGCAATCTGCACGTTCAGACATTTTCAATGATGCTGACATTTGATGGCATGCAATCGGAATAGCAGAACCTTCAGAAGCATATACAGCACGTGTGCTTTTAAAATGGCAGACAAGACATTTTAAACAAAAACATGTATTGATGGATGATTGAAGGCGGATGAAGGACGGGTGGCGGTCACTGAGTATCGGCTGGTACCAGGAGTTTTCCACTCTAGTCTCCTTAGTGCGAGATGCAGCTGTCGTCGCACGTCGGCGTCCGAAACAGGAGAATTGTTCAGGGAGGATTGCGGTCCTTCAGGAGGATCAGGGATGATCGGGAAAGGAGATATAAACGTATGAAACATATGCATAGGTGAAACATTTGTTTCAGCTTTCTATGTTCACTTTATGTTGTTATCATTTAGCAAATTTGCCACTTAGCAGTAACATCGTCTTATAAATCACCTCCAACAATTGACATCCTTCTATCGTTTTTTTGTTGTTGTCATCCTACACCCTACATTCTATCGTTTTTGTCATCCTGCACCCTACATTTTATCGTTTTTTTCATCCTACACCTTGCATTCTATCTTTTTTTTACCTCCTTCCCCCTAACTTGAAATGAATTTGGCCACGCTGGATGGCGCCCACCTGACCCGGTGCGCCGGGGCTGAATATCTGCCTGAATTATACCCAGTCTTCATCTCTTCATCTCGCATTCATGGTTGCATGCATGCCTGATGATGCGCCTTTTCACCCTGCCGTTTGATGCTGGTCGTGTTAGGCTTTCTTTCAGCGTTTATTTTATAATAAGAATATAAATAAGAATGCGTGTCAGATAAATAAATACATTTATTTTTGATATATGCTTGTGAGATGTTAATAGCAATCGAATTAATGTTTTGCCATGTGACCTCAAATAAACTTTCCGAACCTTCATTGCATATTTCAAGTCCATATTGCATCAGTCTGTACCAGGAGCTTACTTAGCCAGCCTTCTCCGGCTCGTCATAGCTGATTTTGTTTAATGGAAAGTGAACGGAACTCTTCCTTCTTCTAACAGTGCATTTCGAGCACAATAGTTTAGGAAACTCAACTCAGTTAGCGTTCCTTCGTCTGTCAATCTTTTCCTGCCTTCTACCGTCTGTCAGCCCCTTCTCCCGTCTGCCAGCCCCTTCTCCCCATATATTCTTCCCTATCCTCCTATATCAACTCCATCTCTGCTCTATCAGCTTTCTCTCATCTATCAGCATTCTCCCGTATGCCAGCTTATTCTTACATCCGTCAACCCTGTCATTTATCAGCCTTCTCTCGTCTGTTCGTTTGCCATCTTCTCTCATCTGCCATCTTCTCTCGTCTGCCATCTTCTCTCGTCTGTCAGACTTCTCCCGCCCGTCAGCCTCCTCCTGTCTGTCAGCTCCTTCTCTGGTATGTCAACCCGTTTGTCAGCCAGTCCTTGACTGAGGACGCCTTGTCGTCGTCGACAGGCGCTCGTTCAATCGTTGCATGACGTGGGCAGACACGCTTCCGCCAAAGATACGACACTTGTGTCGGCCCGGGCGGCCACATAAAGTCCGCCATCCGGGAAGCCACCTCGCTATATCCACACAATCCCCGGCCGGGGGATAGAGGCGGTGCCGCGGTCTGCAGGAGTGGTGCAGGACGGAGAGACGAACGATGCGCAAACCTGCAGCCCATGCAGGGATGTTATGGCTGTTTGGATCCGATCTGCAGGGGACGAGGTGAGGCGGGTTTTACGAGGGAAGTGTTCCAGGGTTCGACCGAGTGACATTGGCCGCGCTGGTGTCATCGGTCACTGTCTGGGTCTCGGAAGATTTCACGCTGTGATGCCAGTGCTTAGTAATGAATTCCAGTGGGAATAATGAGTTTCGACGTAGAAACACATAAACACAGACAAGTTTTGTATATTAACCCTCTCCCGTGCAGCGTCCGATCAGTGCGTGACCATGCAGGGGGGGGGGGTACGACCCCCCTAGCGTTTCGCCCCTAATTGGGCTACAACTTCGATTAAAAAACGAGGGTGTTACTTGTCACGAAAGAAAGCCATTGATACCCAATTTTAGGGTCCTAGGTCATTTGTTGACCTCTGAAGTCATGTCAATGACCCACAATTAAACCAAATTGTAAATGCGTATAAATTAAATTTAGTCGAGCTAGAATCGCGAATGAGCATATAATTATGCTAAATGGGTGACACATTTGAAATCAGCGTCACAAAATGTCATAGAAACTGCCAAATTCCAAAAAGGTCATGTCAGGTCATGCAGGTCATTTGAGGTTAGTGATCTCGGTTGACCTGTTGGGGCGCATGACCCCAGTGGAACATATAATTATGTAAAATGGATCCCATATTTAAATCAGCGTCACAAAATGTCCTAGAAACTGCCAGAAGACAACAAAAAAATATGGGGTCATTGGAGGTCAGTGGCCTCGGTTGACCTCTGAGAAGATCAATCGACGTCACAATCTCAATGGAAACCACAACTCTCACCTGGAAACATCTATGCATATGCTCCTGAACAACAAACACTATGAAACTGAACAAGTAACCAGGATCAATACTACGGGACGCCAGTTGCGCCTGACATGACCTTGCAAAAACAGGTCAAAGGTCACGGGTTATTAAAGCTACAACTTAAAAAAATGTCAGAATATGTGTCAAATTGTTCACAAGTAGGGTACTGAAAGTTTCATTGCAATCGGTTGATATTTACGCAAGTTATTCCCGAAAAACCGGGGGATGGCATCAACCCCCTGCACTGGCGAGGGTTAATGCTTATCGTTAAATTGTGCTCAAATCAGTTGTTTGTGTTGTGTTTTGGTGTTAATTTATTTGTAGGTACTGGACGTGGCTCGTCTTACATTAGTCGAGCATATCGCGTAACGGTACACCAACAACCGACATCCTATTCACACTGCAGTTGACATTGCTAAAGATCATTGCAGCAACGTGTTCAGTGGCTATGGTAGCGTTAGGAGCGAAACGAGTGGTACTTCGCAATAGTTAGCACGATGTTATGTTCGTCCGTAATGTTTTTAAGGGTAGAATCTCGATAGCATTTTTATTGCAGTCATTCTCATTGAGCGTACCTTGTCGTACAACCAGGCAGCAAAGTAGTACATTGTTGAATGTGCCATTCGCGAGGGTGAACACTGTAAAGAATGGACTTTCCGTGAGGCTGCCTAGGCAAATGAATCGATTCTTAGAGAGCTTCCCTACAGCGGACATGTTCAGCGACAGTTTGTACTCATTTCGCAGTAAGGTGAAGCTGTTTGCTGCGGCATTATAGCATATAGTTAGATAGATATACATCAACTGATGTGATCATTGCTAGTCTCAGGCAGTTTTTGTCATTTTTAGCGTATTTTGTATCATCACTCGTTTAGCGTTTATTTTTAGGATTCAGGCAGCGTTTCGTATTTTTCGTATATTCACATGATTTTATCATATGTATGTATGTTAAGCAGGTGAATGTCAATGTGTAATATCGTGTTTTTGTTTTAAACTTTGACTTCGTCCATCAATGGGTCATCCCGCTGGCGATCTTGATAAATAAATAAATAAAATAAAATAAATAGTTTACACGCAAATCTACCTAAAACCTATGATTATTTGGCGCTTGTCGATGCATGTATTAATTTAACCCAATCCAGACACCGGTGTGTACTTCTTTCGTACCACGTAACGATGCAAATATGCAACAAGTAGGGAAACATGCAGATTAGAGATTCAAGGAAGTACGCTCCTTCATTTTCCATGTTTATAAGTTCTACCATGAATAACTTTGTGTTTTAGATCAAATCTTGGCGTGATTTGCTTGCTTTTGTTCTACTTTATTGTTAACCCTATTAGTGGCAGGGGAGGAGGATTCTGCCCACCCCTCAGGTTTTTCGCAGATATCTCCCAAACGGCTAGGAGCAGATCCATGAAATTTTGGGACTTTTCCTATAATTAAATTATGCATATGGAGTCCAAATTTTGAGTTACTAACCTTAACAGAGGCGGTTCCAGGGCCCATTTTTTGGAGAATTTGTTTTTCTGTGACATTTGGCGATAATACGGAGATGCGATCTTCACGGCGGACGTGGGATCAGCGGGACCGGCGGAGCTCGGCTGCGGCTCTGGCTTTTCCGAAGACACGATATACTTGCGTATATCTTTCCAGTGAACAGTTTTCGAGTTTTTGAATTGTTGCCTGAAGTGTGCTGTTCTGGCAGCGGCAAGTCGGTTTTTGACCGCGTTCCGCAGACCGCGGTACGCCTGCCAGGTTGTGGAGCACGGGTTGTTATCCTTCTCAGCTCGGGCGTTGTCTCTCTCACTCATTATCTGCCTGATGTCCTCGTCCTCATTCACCCAGGGGCAAGGCCGGTTGCGGACCTTGATCTGAGTGATGGGCATGTGCTGGTTTATGAGACCGTCCCACACTGTCAGCCATGCGTCGTATTTTTCGGATGGTGATAGGGCTCCATAGACGGATGACCAATCGGCTGTCAGTAGGTCTAGGCAGAGATGGTCTTTGTCGAGATGCTTTGTAGACCTCACGGTGATCTCACGAGGTGCGCGTCGAACGCGTGCTCCCGTCACCCGAGTGACGATCAGGGCATGGTCACTGATATATATATATATATATATATATATATATATATATATATATATATATATATATATATATATATATATATATATATATATATATATATATATATATATATATATATATATATATATATATATATATATATATATATATATATATATATATATATATATATATATATATATATATATATATATATATATATATATATATATATATATATATATATATATATATATATATATATATATATATATATATATATATATATATATATATATATATATATATATATATATATATATATATATATATATATATATATATATATATATATATATATATATATATATATATATATATATCTATCTATCTATCTATCTATCTATCTATCTATCTATCTATCTATCTATCTATCTATCTATCTATCTATCTATCTATCTATCTATCTATCTATCTATCTATCTATCTATCTATCTATCTATCTATCTATCTATCTATCTATCTATCTATCTATCTATCTATCTATCTATCTATCTATCTATCTATCTATCTATCTATCTATCTATCTATCTATCTATCTATCTATCTATCTATCTATCTATCTATCTATCTATCTATCTATCTATCTATCTATCTATCTATCTATATATCTATCTATCTATCTATCTATCTATCTATCTATCTATCTATCTATCTATCTATCTATCTATCTATCTATATATCTATCTATCTATATATATATATATATATATATATATATATATATATATATATATATATATATATATATATATATATATATATATATATATATATATATATATATATATATATATATATATATATATATATATATATATATATCGATAGCATTTATGCTTTCAGTATTATTTCCCATCACCCCGACGCTGCAGTGCGCCGCTCCCAAAACCATTATATATCGATCACAAGATTAAATGAATTCAAATTTGAATTTCAATCATTCTATATTGCCGGTCGAGAGGAAAATCCGTTCAATCATTCTGCATCGACAGCACGGCGCTCCACCGATTCAATTTGCTCAAATTAAAGTGCACTGTTCCGCGGATCACTCTGCCTCATATCAACACTACTGCATGACTGCAATATCGTTTCGTATCGACGCCGCCGCTTTCTGCAGCCCCATTTCCGCCATCCCACCTTTGCAGCTCTTCAGTGCAGCTCTGCAGCCGCCGGAGCCTCTGCAGCCCAGCAGCCCGGCAGCCCCGCAGTCCGGCAGGTCGGTGGATCGGCGGCGGCGGCTGCCCCGCGCCACTATTTAATCTCCGGCAGCGGCGCACGGTGGCCATCCCTGGCGGCTTCAGCGGCCATTCGGCGCGACCAATTGGTCTCAGGCTCCCCAGGCGGCCGGCCGACCGCCGCCCACCACTGCACGTGCGGTGTGGGTGGAGTGGTGTGGCCTCAGGTGGGGTGTAGGTGGAGTGGTGTGGCCTTAGGTGAGGTGATGGTGGAGTGGTGTGGCCTCAGGTGAGGTGATGGTGGAGTGGTGTGGTCTCAGGTGAGGTGATGGTGGAGTGGTGTGGCCTCAGGTGAGGTGATGGTGGAGTGGTGTGACCTCAGGTGGGGTGTAGGTGGAGTGGTGTGGCCTCAGGTGAGGTGATGGTGGAGTGGTGTGGCCTCAGGTGAAGTGATGGTGGAGTGGTGTGGCCGTAGGTGAGGTGATGGTGGAGTGGTGTGGCCTTAGGTGAGGTGATGGTGGAGTCGTGTGGCCTTAGGTGAGGTGATGGTGGAGTGATGTGGCCTCAGGTGAGGTGATGGTGGAGTGGTGTGGCCTCAGGTGAGGTGATGGTGGAGTGGTGTGGCCTCAGGTGAGGTGATGGTGGAGTGGTGTGGCCTCAGGTGAGGTGATGGTGGAGTGGTGTGGCCTCAGTTGAGGTGATGGTGGAGTGGTGTGGCCTCAGGTGAGGTGATGGTGGAGTGGTGTGGCCTCAGGTGGGGTGTAGGTGGAGTGGTGTGGCCTTAGGTGAGGTGATGGTGGAGTGATGTGGCCTCAGGTGAGGTGATGGTGGAGTGGTGTGGCCTCAGGTGAGGTGATGGTGGAGTGGTGTGGCCTCAGGTGAGGTGATGGTGGAGTGGTGTGGCCTCAGGTGAGGTGATGGTGGAGTGGTGTGGCCTTAGGTGAGGTGATGGTGGAGTGGTTTGGCCTCAGGTGAGGTGATGGTGGAGTGGTGTGGCCTCAGGTGGGGTGATGGTGGAGTGGTGTGGCCTCAGGTGGGGTGTAGGTGGAGTGGTGTGGCCTCAGGTGAGGTGATGGTGGAGTGGTGTGGCCTCAGGTGAGGTGATGGTGGAGTGGTGTGGCCTCAGGTGGGGTGTAGGTGGAGTGGTGTGGCCTCAGGTGAGGTGATGGTGGAGTGGTGTGGCCTTAGGTGGGGTGTAGGTGGAGTGGTGTGGCCTCAGGTGTAGGTGGAGTGGTGTGGCCTCAGTTGAGGTGATGGTGGAGTGGTGTGGCCTCAGGTGAGGTGATGGTGGAGTGGTGTGGCCTCAGGTGAGGTGTGGGTGGAGTGGTGTGGCCTCAGATGAGGTGTGTGTGGAGTGGTGTGGCCTCAGGTGGGGTGTAGGTGGAGTGGTTTGGCCTCAGGTGGGGTGATGGTGGAGTGGTGTGGCCTCAGGTGAGGTGTGGGTGGAGTGGTGTGGCCTCAGGTGAGGTGATGGTGGAGTGGTGTGGCCTCAGGTGAGGTAATGGTGGAGTGGTGTGGCCTCAGGTGAGGTGATGGTGGAGTGGTGTGGCCTCAGGTGGAGTGATGGTGGAGGTGGAGTGGTGTGGCCTCAGGTGAGGTGGGGTGTAGGTGGAGTGGTGGGGTGTAGGTGGAGTGGTGATGGTGGAGTGGTGTGGCCTCAGGTGAGGTGTGGGTGGAGTGGTGTGGCCTCAGGTGAGGTGATGGTGGAGTGGTGTGGCCTCAGGTGAGGTAATGGTGGAGTGGTGTGGCCTCAGGTGAGGTGATGGTGGAGTGGTGTGGCCTCAGGTGGGGTGATGGTGGAGTGGTGTGGCCTTAGGTGAGGTGATGGTGGAGTGGTGTGGCCTCAGGTGGGGTGTAGGTGGAGTGGTTTGGCCTCAGGTGGGGTGTAGGTAGAGTGGTGTGGCCTCAGGTGAGGTGATGGTGGAGTGGTGTGGCCTCAGGTGGGGTGTAGGTGGAGTGGTGTGGCCTCAGGTGAGGTGATGTTGGAGTGGTTTGGCCTCAGGTAGGGTGATGGTGGAGTGGTGTGGCCTCAGATGAGGTGATGGTGGAGTGGTGTGGCCTCAGGTGAGGTGATGGTGGAGTGGTGTGGCCTCAGGTGGGGTGTAGGTGGAGTGGTGTGGCCTCAGGTGAGGTGATGGTGGAGTGGTGTGGCCTCAAGTGAGGTGATGGTGGAGTGGTGTGGCCTCAGGTGGGGTGTAGGTGGAGTGGTGTGGCCTCAGGTGAGGTGATGGTGGAGTGGTGTGGCCTCAGGTGGGGTGTAGGTGGAGTGGTGTGGCCTCAGGTGAGGTGATGGTGGAGTGGTTTGGCCTCAGGTGGGGTGTAGGTGGAGTGGTGTGGCCTCAGGTGGGGTGTAGGTGGAGTGGTGTGGCCTCAGGTGAGGTGATGGTGGAGTGGTGTGGCCTCAGGTGAGGTGATGGTGGAGTGGTGTGGCCTCAGGTGGGGTGTAGGTGGAGTGGTGTGGCCTCAGGTGAGGTGATGGTGGAGTGGTGTGGCCTCAGGTGGGGTGATGGTGGAGTTCTGTAGCCCGAAGATGAGTTTTGATTTTGTTTTCATTTGATATAATCAGATGTTTTTCAGTTTTTAACTCTTTTTTTAAAATAAGTAACTGCAAGTGACCATTGTTTGTGACTGCAAGTGACCCGTTTTTAACTTTTAAGTGACTGCAAGTGTGCTTTGGATTTCCTCTATGCTTGTTCAGAAGATACAAAGTTATATTGATATTAACGTCGAACTAACTGTTTGAATGGATATATTCTCAAACAACAAGTGAAGACTAAATACTCAAGTGACCATTTCTTAAAGAGGTTGAGGCCAGTCAGAAATCTTCTTTTCTCGAAACACGTACCAAATGGTGGGCATTTGGCACCAATGCGTTATTTAAACTCCCATATACTCAGTATTTTCTGCGGCACCAAACGCAGTTGGCTATCTTACTCATGTTTAAAGGCAGCAAATCATCTCTCCCAAATCATCTCTCCCAATCTCTCCCAAATTTGTTCTTTTATGAACGGTTAGACTGAATAAGATTTACGAGGGGCCTAAATCGTCCAATAAGTGGAGGTTCACATAAGTGACAGCATTCAGAGGGGCAGATTTTATGTCGGTTGCGGGTACAGTGCATTCAGCATTCAGAGGGGCAGATTTGATGCCGGTTGCGGGTACAGCACATTCAGCACTTAGATGACGGGCCGTTCGCCGTGAGTTACAGCTCAGCACTAGGGCCAGCGGCACCCTGCTCAGCGCCTTCAGACCATCGCTACCATCGCCCACCATCGCCTTCAGACCATCGCTACCATCGCCTTCAGACCATCGCTACCATCGCCTACCATCGCCTTCAGACCACCGCTACCATCGCCTACCATCGCCTTCAGACCATCGCTACCATCACCTATCATCGCCTTCAGACCATCGCTACCATCGCCTACCATCGCCTTCAGACCATCGCTACCATCGCCTACCATCGCCTTCATACCATCGCTACCATCGCCTACCATCGCCTTCAGACCATCGCTACCATCGCCTACCATCGCCTTCAGACCATCGCTACCATCACCTATCATCGCCTTCAGACCATCGCTACCATCGCCTATCATCGCCTTCAGACCATCGCTACCATCGCCTATCATCACCTTCAGACCATCGCTACCATCGCCTACCATCGCCTCCAGACCATCGCTACCATCGCCTATCATCGCCTTCAGACCATCGCTACCATCGCCTACCATCGCCTTCAGACCATCGCTACCATCGCCTACCATCGCCCGCCTACCATCGCCTCCAAACCATCGCTACCATCGCCTATCATCGGCTTCAGACCATCGCTACGCTGATGGTGCTGGCGGGCCAGAAAATAGAACAGCCCCAAAATATAAGCACTGCATATGTAATGTCTTCATTGAAATTGAATTTCAAGCATACTTACCTATTATTACGAGCGAGTGCTTTGCGCTTGCTCGTCCTTCCGTGGAGTAGGGGAAAATCTGGATATGAGCGGCACGCCCCGGCCTGATCCGGCCTGACCCGGCCTGACCCGGCCTGGCCCGGCCTGACCCGGCCCGACCCGGCCTGACCCGGCCCGAACCGACCCGACCCGACCCGGTCTGACCCGGCCCGACCCGACCCGTGGCGACGTTTTTGAGAGGCTCATATCTCTGCAACCGCACGTCTGATTAACAAACGGGCTTCTTTGCTGAGCAGCCCCATCATGCATCCCCTTTACCCTGTTTGAGACCAGAGCCGACTCAC
>JAXIVJ010009946.1:0-27500 GCA_036785665.1 Chirona hameri
TTGACCTTGACCTTAGGTCAAATTGTTAAGTTGACTTAACAAGGTCACCATATATATCATTCAAAGTGCCTTGACAAGATAAACACAATGGCGTAAACAGTTTTCCGTTATCTTTATTAAAGGGATTATACGGGTTTTTCCCAGAATAATTGAGTTACATGGTAAAACTTACTTATAAAGGTGGTAGAAGTCACACGGTAGTCACATTTTTATGGAAATTACCTCTTCTGCACGTAAGAACATTTCAAAGTGCGCGGTGATGCCACCGTGTACTTTCTGAAGTACTGGTTGAGGCGGAGTCAGTCATCTCTTTTATGTAAATGAAAACACCTCACTTATGGCATATTTCCGGTTACAATAAGCAATATATTGATTAAAAAACGTGTTTTTTCCAACGACAGCAGCAGTTACCTAGTTTTTCCCATAAAATTCGATGTTTTTCATGAATTTGCATGCCAAAAAAGTAATACGCCACCACCAAATTCTCAACGCTAAAGGCCGCAAGGAAAAAATCCACAAAAACCACAAAACCCGAACGAACAGTATGTAGTTATAAAGAGTCCCGCAAGAATTTAATTGAATAGTCTTTTTGTGATCCAGTATAGGACTTGCAGATAATTCAAAGCTCTAAACTTGATGAAAAACGAACAAAGGCATGACATTATCGTCCTGGCCAAGAGCGTCTTGAATTTAGTAACTCCTTCTACAATCGTCATACAGATTACAGATACAGATATACACACACATATTTGTGTGTGTATATATGTGCGTGTGTATGTGAGTGTGCATGTTGGGTGGGGTGGGTGGGTGGTGGGGTTTTATTGACTTCGGCCGTTAGTGGGTGATGTTGCCTGTGGCTGATTATGTGCAATAAACAAGAATAAACAATAAACAAGATGGCAAAGAGCGCAAGAATTGTCACGTATGCCAAGGCCAAGGTGATCTGCATCGCATATTGTCAATATTGATAGTGTACCATGCCCCGACCCACCAAGAACAAGAAGACATTGTAGCAGAGTAAGTTTATATCTACCATATTGTATCATTATTTTATATTTTAAGCATTTTAACTACCGTCAGTAAGTTGTGAAAAGGGTGTTGTAAACCATACAGATCAAACTATTTAATGGTGAGAAGTATTTTGATATGACCTTACAAAATACTATTCAAGTTTTATTGCATTTATATATATATTATATGAATTTTCGGCCACAGGCCATGATCACATATACAATAAAGCAAAGATGAATGAATATGTCACACCAAAACCTAGCCAGTGGTTACATTATCAGTTTCCCTGCACCTTTCACGTGATAGCATACATGGTACCTATACTTTAATAACACACACTCATCAAAATAACACAAACATGTAAGTCAGTATTGCTTTTTAGTGAACACTCCTCTAAAACCAGTCAAATGATGTGCCAAGACGAAACATTTCTGTTCAGCACCAGTTTATGTTTTCAAATGTGGAGGGATTCATAAATTTTTCTGTGCTGATGGTCGCTAGTTTTTTTGGGTAAAACCTCAACAGATAAGGGGATTTCTCCATGTAGACATTGGTGCCCCCGGTGAGCCGCTATGAAATGATCTCCAATAGGTGTCTCAGGGGTTTTGTTTTTGGCAGTGAGGACGTGTTCATCAAAACGCAGTCTGATTGGTCTTTTTGTTTCCCCTATGTAGGTCACATCTTCCCCCTTGGCCCCACAGACGACACATGGAATCTTATAAACTACCCCAGAAGCTAAACATCTACCTTTAAGACCAGGCTCGCACACATTGCAAACATGTAAACCAGACGGACACGGTGGTTGTGAAAAGGCAGAACGAGTAAGACAGCTTTTCAGAGTGTTTGGCCATGCAACTGCCACTCCATGTGAGATTGTTTAGCAATAGAGTTAACTTTCGCACACACACTCGTCAATGTACGGCAAGCCAGCCTTGGAATTTTTGCCATTTTCTGGGCTTTTTGGGTCCAAATAATTTTGCTCTTCATATTTATTTGTTCAGGAAATTTGCTCTCTTTTCGCCTGATCTTACCGACATTGTAGTTAAAATATAATTAAATTTTCCTCACAGTGATTTAATATCTATTACAAATCAGGATTTTTTACTTTCCAAGTAAAATAATTAAAACAAAATGAAAATCTTAACTTGCCTGACAATACAATTTTACTCTCCACCTATGGATTTTTACTCTCCGGGACCAGGTTGTGAAATGGAAAATCCAACACTGGTCAGGTACCCGTCAAGTGACTTGTGCTCTTCCTTCTTCCTTTGCTGACCTGGTTCATTCTGTCCAATGTTATGAGGTCGTCCTTTCTGTGACTAGACTACTTCCTGGTGCAGGCGGCACACAAGCTGCTTTCTATAGTCATTTGCTTTGAATAACTCCTGAATTTTCTGGCAAGAATGGGAGCTAGCAGCTGCATTCCAGTTAAAAGATACAACTATTGATGGCAAAGGCATTTGATGGTGACTCCTACACTCCCGTACCAATCCAGTCCAGTATGCAAAACGTGGCAGGAACATCAACAAGATATTTGGGATAGCCAAATCCTGTCCCAAATGGGACAGCAAGCTGTCCCATTTGGGGCAGGATTTTTCCCTTTTTTCCCTGAGGACATTTCGGTCCTCAGTCAGCAAATAATGTTGACCTGGGGGGGGGGGATGATTCACGATCGCGTTTTATCTAGTATGGATTCACCTTTCAGCCAAAAGCTGGCGGTCGTAATCACGATCGCGTTTTATCTAGTGTGGATCGGTAAATTGTTACTTCTGCCCCAAAAGTCAAAAGCTGCCCCAAAATTCCCACAGCTGCACTAGCTTTACAATTCTGCCCCTACATTTAAAAGCTGTCCCAAATCTCCAAAACTGCCCCCAAATGTTGAAAAGCTGCCCCCAAATTTTCAAAAGCTGCCCCAATTTTGATGTGTTGGTGCCAACCCTGCCCCGACGAGATCTTGTCGAAACTTGCCACGTTTTGCATACTGGCCAATCCTAATGTGATTGTTTGCTGATGTTTGGTCACCAGTGCATAACTGATGTTGTTTTGATTTTCCAGCATCAACTAGCAATGTCTTGCATGATACGTGACTGTTACAGTCTAGATGCTGCACATCGGCTACCAAATGCTTCCTCTGAGCAATCAAGAAGGGCAACTGGGTACTTCATTGTTCAGACTGCTACAAGCAAATGAGAAACCCAAGAATATGCAAGAAGCACTTCAGTGATCAACAGTTCAATGTAGTTAAAGGGAAATTGTTCCTCTAATAAGATGCGGTGCCCAACAAAAATCTGCTATGGTGAGTAACTTCATTTTGCTCTGAGTTACAATTCTTGGTAATAGTTCAGTAATTCACTTCCCCAGTGTTACAGCAGGCGCACAGGAGCCTGAACAAGTGGCGAGCGGTTTTGGCAGCTTGATGTCATTGAGAGGGTATACTTAATGGTGTATGCCTGTCTAACCTACCTAACCCCGCTATTCAGTCTGATCGGGATGAAACCTAAGATTCGCTTAAGTCCGATTGGGAGAAAACCCACTGCTCATAGCCATTAGGTCTGATCGAGCAGTAAACAGGCCTACGCCATTAAGTATACTCTCTCAATGACGTCATCAAGCTGGCAGCACCGCCCGCCACTTGTTCAGGCTCCCCAGTGCTGTAATACTGGGGAGGTGAATTACTGAACTATTACCCAATTCCCTATGTGTTAATGTCACATATTTCATATGTGTTCTCCAAATAATGTATTAGTTATGCATTTGTCACTAATCAGCTTCTCTGCTGCTCCATTTGAACGCAGTTAACCCGCCATTGACAGGGGAGTTGAATGCCCCCCCCCCCTGATCAGGAAATGTAGCCAGGCCAGCCGTGGAACCAGTTCCTGTACCATAGCCTTTATATGGACTGCAGTTACAATCAGCAATGGTATGTTTCAGGCCAGCAGAGCGACCAGACTCAGCCGCAGAGGACCAGTGGACCGGATAGAAGCAGTTCCAGGGCTGCTACTGCGGTGTCAACCTCGGACGTTGCAGGTCAGTGTGGTGGTAAGAGTTGACAGAGACACATGTCCACGTACCGCGAGGGACTACCAGCAGTGCCCCCCCCCCCCCCACACCACCACCAGCAAGGTCGCTTGCTGGCAAAGACTGGAGTTATGCTGTGTATTAATAACTGTGTCATGTACCATTTCGAACTGGGGACGACGCGCTAGCGCCTGCAATGCATGCTTGATAGCGAGTGCTGAGGTGTTGTGTTGCAAGGGAGCAGAACGCTGTGTTGATTCATTATAATGCAGCCCTTGACCGGTTGTATAATCATGCGGCGCCCATAGCCGTGATTTCTGCCGTGCAACGCAAATAAAACGCAAGTGCATTTTAGCAACTTTTCAGGAGAGTGATTTTTCTATTTTCGGCCATAACATTGCAGCGGTTGGTGGTACAGACATAAATGCTATATCACCGTAATCGTCACGTTGAAATACATTTCTCTATATACTTGTTTATCCACTTTACGAAATACTTTCCAAAAAAAATCCACAAAAGTTTTTCTTTCATTGACTTTGGGATCGGAATTCGTGAATGTCACAACGAAAATAAAACGCAAGTGCATGAGCCACGCGTAAAAGGAACGCAAGTCCATCGCAACATGCGACAAAGAAGCGCAAGTGCAGACTTGCGTTTTATTTGTGTGGCAAGAAGGCCGTTTCAGAGCCGTGACGGCAAACCCAAGTGCACACAGTGATTAAAATGCAAAGCGCAAAGCTGTTTTGCATCGAGATGCAAAGCGGGCCAATGAAGACGTGCTGAATTTTGCCAACGTCATGCTGAGTGCGTATTGTGTCTCATGTATTGTACGGAGTTACATTTAGCTACCTTTTCCTAGTATTCAAAACTGCGGTACTGGCTGTCTGTCAATATTTCTTAAAGGTATAATGACATATGGTATCTGGAGCCAATAACATACCGTATTTATATACATTTAGGTTTGAGTGGCAAACGGTAAAGCATCAATTTTGCACAGCGGACAGGTCATAGCTGCCCAAACAAAACACAACACATCATCATCGTCGTCGAGCATAGTCTATCTCTGCTCTGATCGGGAGGCAGAAGGAGCTGAACGCGCCGCTCAGGAGCCGTCCCCTGGTCCAGAGGCCAGCTGGGAGGAGTTCGCCGGTAGGCTGTCCACAGGGCGCGGAGCGGCGGCTGCTCTGCCGCGACAATGGGGCCGTCCGCTGAACAGGGAATGCCGTTGCTGCGTCTCGAACCGCCGGGGACGCGGAGACTGGAGTTTTGCTGGCTGGAGTTTTGCTGGCTGGCGATCCACCGCTGCCGTCGACACTCCGGCGCGAGTAGTAGGATATAGGCCGACCCCCAGAAAAGCCTCCAGCGCCGCGGCCGCGCCGAGAGCGTCCGCCGCCGCCGCCGTTGGCCGGCTGTGGTGTCGGGTAAAGCTGCGGTCTGGGCGGGGACGGCGGTGGGGACTCGTGAGGGGCGGCCACCGACGGCGGCTCCTCTGACAGACGGGCAGACGCCAGCTCCGCCGCACTCAGCTCCTATAGAGATTTCGAGTTTCTAGCGGCGTAGCAAAGCATGTAGGCTGTTGCATCTTGGACCCTGGCGGCGGTGCACTCCTGGACATTAATATCGTCGGTGAGGAGGCAGCTGGCGGCCGGCTGGTTGAGACAGTAGGCAGTGTAGTGGCCGCTGTGTTGACTGTCATTGTGCCCCACCATCCCCTACAGGTCGCATGCGCCTTCCGTGAGCATGCTCCTTTGTCCCGTCTGGTGGAAAGCATTGCCCGTGGTTTGCCCTCGCTCGGTCTGTGGCAGCGGTGGCGAGGACTACAGCGGCGTTACCGCGTACGATTGCGATCGAGAGGCGTTGCAATACCAATTCAGTCTCCCTGCGCTCGCCGGTGCGGGCAGTTATAAGCTGGCCCAGCTCACGGACGAAATTGGAGGTGGCAGGGCCGAGCACTCCGGAGGTCTCAATCGCGATCGGCACGAACTTATAGCGTGAGCTAAGCTCCGAGTAGTGGCGCCGTTTTCTGGCTTCTGCAGCGCGAGCGGCGGTACCGGGCTCGAGGGCGGACTGGATCAGCACGGTGTCGGCAAAAGTGTCTGTGCAGGTGGCGCCCCAGGTCACACACATGCCTCCACTGTACGGAAACAGCGTTAGACCATCTGGCCGCTTCCCGTCTCCCCGATCGAGGCCGACTGGATCCAGGATAGGATTGCGGGGATGCCTGTACTTGCCAGACCACGCCTCACCACAACATTCAGGTGAGCGTGACGTGGGAGGTGGCCGGCGCTCTTCACGCAAGAGACCCATGGTGGCCAAGCTTATCTACTTGGCGTCCACAAAGACGGCATCAGTGTTGTTCGCAGACAGCGACTCCGAGGCGGAGTGCCACTGCTACCCGCACAAACTCCTCGTCCAGATGCAGGCCGAGGCTCGGCACGGGGACAGCCTGCAGCCAGGCGACGGTGTGTGGCTGACTGGCGGCGACCAGGAGTGCCCGATGCGGCTGGTTAGCAGAGTCAACCATCCGATCGCGGACCGCAGTGGCTGACGGGTGTCCCAGGCCCGCTGGCTGCTGGCAGATGAGGAGGATGGCAACTCTTCAATCCCTGTCACCTCTGCAAACTGGTGAATTGCTGTTTGCAGGGTGGGGGCACGCCGCTGGCTGGGAGCAGCCCCGGGGAGATGCTGCGGACGAGAGGAAGAGCAGCGTGCAGGGATGCTATGTAGGATGGTAGTACTAGGTCCTCAACTGAGCGCACTCCCGAGGCCTCGGTCTGATTGGCAGCTTCGCCTGCTCTCACGGACGTCCAATGATGTTGACGTTGGATATCCACTAATGTTTCACGTACCAGCTCGTCTATACCTTTGAGTGTATGCGATACCTGGTACAGGGGCGCTGACCAGAGCAGGTATACGAGACGAGGCGCTGACACATTTGGACGAGGAAGAAGATGGCAGTGTGGCGGTCCAGGTGTTTGAGGCGGGTGCAGAGAGGTCTGATGATATCGGTGGCGCCATCGACAGCTGCAGCGACGCTGACGTCGCGCAGCGGTGAGCCTAGTAGTGTGATGCTGTTCAGCGGAGTTCCCACGATCTCCGGCAAGGCATTGCGAATGGCGTCTATTGCTGCGTCATGAGCTGCCGGAGGTGCTTGTCTAGGAGGGTGACCTCGCACTTAGCGGGGTTCAGCTGAAGGCCGAGCTCCGGGAGAGCCTTGGAGAGCGAACGAAGGTCGGATTGGACTATGTCCGCCGGGCCGGCGAACGTGGCGTCATCAAGGTACCACACGTTGAGTGGCGACCGTATGGCCCGGGCGCAGGGGTCGACAGCGAGGGCAAAGGCAGCAGGTCCGAGGGGATCACCCTGCTGGACGCCGCTGGAGGAAGACAACGTCTGGTCGCCAATATGTAGGAGTGTCGGGAGGTGGTAGGCTTGGCGTGCCATCGGGTAAACCTCTGGGCAGCGCTCGTATATCCTGGCTAAGATGACGTCACGGCGGATGGAATTTCGCACGTCAACCTTGACCAGGACTCGCGGGGTGCTATGGCTGGTGGCGTCGGCGTCGATGTATTCGCGCACTGCGTGTACTGCGGCTTCGCAGCCCAGCGGTGTGCCGACTCCGAGCTGGGTGGGGCGCAGCTCCGGACCAAGAGTGGTTGCGATGTGTCTCGCTCCGATGTGTCCCGGCAGACGGCGGTACACGCTTACCACAGCTAGCGGACGCAGGTCACCGTCTTTCTTCCTCAATGCGCAGAGTGACGCTCCGAACAGAGAGTCGCGTCCGCACTCCGGTACGAGGCCGCTCAGTACCTGGTTAGTTACTAGTTAGTGCTGCTATCGAGGTGAGAAGACGGCGGCCAGACTCGGCGGCCTCTCGGGAGAGCAACTGGCGCAGGTGTAGCGGTCGAATTCCATCGAGACCAGCAGACGAACCTGGTGGCATTGTAGAAATGGCACCATGCACTTGCTCTTCCGTGACAGTCAGTGGGGGAGGGTCGGAGGCCGCGGGAGGCGGCAGTAGACTCTGGTTGGGTGGTGCAGGTGGGTGCTTCTGACGTAGGGCGGTGATGACGTCATCGGCGGGGTCAGCGAAGGTATCACTGGCGGTTAGAAGGTGGAGGCCGGCGCGAATATCTCCGTCGGCACACTTCGCTTGAATCCGGCGTGCGAGTGATTCGGGGGTAGCCGTACGTGGAGCGGGGGCGCTCCTCTGTACCGTTACCGGAGGAGGAGGAGGCGCAGAGTCCAACCCGGCGACATGACGTACATGTGTGAGGCCATGGTCAGACGTCGTTCGCCGCTTTTGAGGGAATCTGGTGCGCGTAGTATAACAAAAGCGGACGAAAGGAACTTCCACCACGATGATGAGGTGGGGCTGCTCATAGCTTCGTTCATCAATGCTGAAAGTGAGTCAGCGACCATAGGCCGCGCCGTCTTGGGAATCCGGGCAATGACCTTGGTGCTGGCTGGTTGTCTTCAATCTTCCGTTCACTAGTCTAAAGTTGAATAAGGTACAATAATAACCACAGGTTCCCTTATCGGACAACCTCATTTATCACCTCAAAACTCGGAGCTGGCGGAAGGCCTGTCAACTCAAACTAATCCCAAAGTGAAAAACCGACGCCTTTCCGAACATACCAATGCTAACAAACGACAAGTAGCAAGCAAGTGATATTTGACTACCAAAATTCAACGGAAAAAGAACGCAAGTGCGCACTTGCGGTTTTTATCAGTATATTTGACTACCAAAAGCCAACGGAAAAAGAACGCAAGTGCGCACTTGCATTTTTATCTGTTGAATCTGACGAGTGAAAGAAGAACATGCGTTTATTCGTTGCATCTCTTGGAACTTGCGTTTTATTTCCGTACCAAACTGGGCAAGCCTCTTACTCGCGCTTATTTAAAAACAAGAAAATCGAAAATTCTGGGCGAATCATGCTAGTTGTCAAAAAAAATATTTGGTGGGATGACGTGGATCGTTGTTACGGACATATCGGTGTAAAAACCTCAAAATGGCCAAAAATGCACTTGCGTTTTATTTGCGTTGCACGGCAGAATTTTGTTGAATTTCAGGTATCGTAACTTTTAAAAACATCGTTACGCGAATATAACAACTACAACCATCACAGAAGAAACAAATTGCTTGTGCGTAAACGTTTTGGTTGTGACAATCCAATCCCTATGATTGCCAAATAGTCTGGGTTCGGTGGCATATCTTTTAGTATCAGTCGGGATCAGCTGGTAACACGGTTGCCACACCGCTAGTCGGAATATCGACAACATTCTTTTTTGTCCCACTTATGACCTTTCTCGCGGTTTTACGTGTCGGCCGGAGCAGAGCTCCCACTAGCAAGAGAACAGTGAGTCTTGGCCTCCCTGCCCCCTCCGCCATGTTAGGAGGGCCGTGTGTGACGGTGCCTGTGCCTGGGCAGGTGGACGGCAAGGATCTCACGCTTGCTGATGGCGTACATAAGCAGTTCAGCAGTCGGCTGGGCGGGTCGCCGCTGGCCGCCAGTGTGGAGCAGACGCTGCGCGTGCGGTTCTGGCCTGTGACCTGGTGCTGCTGGAGACGCTGATGCTCACCTTGCCGGACCGCTGCCGACTCAGCCCGGACGAGCAGATCGCCATCCGCGCCAAGTTCGTGTCCTAGACTGTGCTACAGGTAAGCACGACCCAGGAATGCGGCTGGTTAGAGCGACATGACGGTTTGTCGGAGTTTGAATGAAATCTTGGGTGACTGTGGCGATGCGTTGATGGAGATGGGGTGCTTTATCAGGTGTTTGTGTAGGCTATTGCGGAATTCGAGTATTTTGCTGTATGGATGATATTTGTCTCATTCGTCACCGGTACTTACAAAAAAAGAATTACGAACACAAACTTAGAAAGGTGAATTTTTTATTCTTTTTACATAGTGCCAGTTATTTGTGAATGAAAAGCCACTGCTGGTCGATCCGTTACTGCCGGTACCGAACGTGATTCAGTTTGGAATGGTCTGGTTGGACATCCCATACTTCACCATTTACACCAATCCCGAGTTGCATTTAGCTAAAAATCAACATTTGTATTGTCGACATGCACGTGCGGTTATAGTCGTATACGTTTCCTTCCGCTCGTCAATGGCTCAACTATTGTACGTATATGTAGATGTTATCTGTCGCGTTATGCCGGTGCTTGGTTCGCCCACCGGCCCCTGGTGTGTCTGATGTCTGCCTCTGGCCGTCCCCAGGTGCAGGCATACTTCGCGCTTATCCGGCTGGTGGAGACGCCCGCCGAGCCGGTCACCACCGACCGTCAGGAGGCTCCGCCAGCTGGCGGCCCTCAGCGTGGAGGACGTGGCACCGCCGGCCGCCACCGCCCCGTCGGACCGGCTGACCCTGCTGCAGCTGTTCACGGCGGTCATGGGCGGCGGCGCGTAACGCCTGCTCGCAGGCCGCGCCCAGGCTGCAGCCTGGGCGCGGCCTGCGAGTTTATAATAATTCGGCCTGCGGTTGAGCAGCACCAGTCCGAGCAGGAGGCAGCGCGAGGCCGAGTTCCAATCGCACCAGCCGGCTGGTGCGATTGGAACTCGGCCTCGCGCTGCCTCCTGCTCGGACTGGTGCTGCTCAACCTCAGCCAGCCGGACAAGGTGTACGGTGTGTGTGTCGTCTCGGCCGACGCCGTCGGCAAGGAGCAGCTGCTCGGCCGGCTGCTGTGGCTCTAGTGTTGTGTTGATTAATGACAATTGCCCTGGACCGGTTCGATAATTATGATGTTTCGTCATGTCATGTTGCGCGTCTCAGGTTATGCTTGCTGTGCCTTGGTTTCGCACTGATGTTATTGGAAGCCATGCAACATACCTCATTGTAATGAATGTAATATGCGGCATTGTTTTACCCCGTACTCATGCTGTTTGCTGTTTATTATTGTGGTACGCGTGATGTATTGTTACATTTGACGTTTGAAGCTGTGTCGTCCAATGTATGTGTTAAGCCTTTGCGATGAGTTGTCCTGTGATGTAAATTCATCATTTCTCCTTTGCAATAAAAATTTCATTGTACCAAAGTAAGTCATTATTTGCGATAACAACAAGAACAGTGGACCATTACGTAATACAACTTGAAAACGAAAACATTACTCATTACAATAACACACAAAGTGACACGATATGACATACACAACATGATACATAACGACACGCAGACTGAACGCGGGAGTCGGCGCTGAGCAGGTAGTCATTCAACATGCGCACAGGTGGGGGCAAGGCAATTTGACCCATCCCAAAGGTTTTCCAACGCAGTTTCCCGACGGTTCGACATGGCACCACCAACTATGCATTACTGTAGGCAAATGAATAGCCGATCTTTTGATACAAAACACAAATATGATATAGGTGCCAAGGTCAGATTCAGACTTAGAGCGGGTCAGATTCAGGTAATGATTTCCAGGAAAGTTAATTCGCAGGGCATGTCACACTAATGTGACAGTACGAACAAGTACAAGCAGTGAAATGTGTTTCATAACCCGGAGCAATGCTTGCTATTTTCGAGATCACAGATTTAACAACCCCCCGCCCGCGCTTGTCACATTCACCCAACCAGCCGGACATCAACATCAACCAACCAGTGGCGCATCATCTACAACGGAATGTCTTTATAGCCACTGTAAAAACCTTGCGGGCTTGGGTACGCGCGTCGGATCCCACAGACGACGCACGAAGGGATGACGCGCCGATGCCCTCGTCCAAGCGATCTCCACCTGGCAAGGACACAGCAAAAACAAAGCTGTTCATAAAACAACAAATTAATTGTTATAGTTGACTTCTGAAACATTTTATTACCAAATAAATGCAAACAATAGGCTCACAGTTTGTTAACTTTGTTATTAATCATAAAGCTACCAAAGAAGTTTGAGTGATAAATTGTTGACCGAGGCATGGTTATGCGATGTCATCTGGGTAAACTGCAATCCGAAGAATTGTATACTTTGTGTAGGTCGGATCCCACAGCAGACCCCCACCCATCAGCTTTAAGTATTCTTTACCAGGGCTTGCTGTTTTTGCTGACCTTAACTTAAAACCTAACTTGAAGGCTAGGCAGCAAAAAATGCTCTGGACATTGCTACTAATTTGCCTGGTGAATATCTTTCAAAGACAATAGGGAATGAACTACTTTATTATAACTGTCTGTCAGAAGCGATTGTGATCATTGCCAAAATGGCATACAGTCAATGTAGCGAAAATTAAGTCGTTGGCGATGAGCGAAATTATGATATAAAATTGCTTTCCACCACATGGCATAGTGGCGGTATGCCTGAAACCAGAACTGCCGGTGAAGGCCTTCCACGTCGCCTTGCACCGGCTCCGCCTCCCCCCACCGCTCTTTGTGCTGGATACGACCCAGTTGCAGCATGATTGGATCCAGCACAAGTTGTAACTCCTGGAAAACATTGCAGGACAGATTTAGGACAAAAAATGTAACCAGTTTTTGTTCTGTTTGGGGGGGGGGTCTGCTGATGGTGTGGTAACAAATTTATACAACATTCGATGTACTATTACACGTATGTAATGCTCGGTTATTTAGCCACACATGCAACTGCTATTGTCATTAGCGTCGTTACACCGTGGTGAAAATCGGAGCCTGCGAAAATGTTCGCTGCTGGGAATCGAAATCGGGTCTTTAGATTCAGAGTCTGACACACCAAACCACTCGTCCACATACGTCATACATTCCCACATTTGATAAACTAACATCATCAAGCAGTACATCATTTGGACATTGACTACCTATCAATGTGACTCCTGACTGAATACTGACTAACATGTTTGTCTAATAAGCAGCTACCTATCATTAGCACAACTGCGGGCATGTTCCACCATAGCAAACAGCACACAGACATGGTGTTTGAAGACAGGTTGTGGAGTGGGAAATTCAGCCAAAAATAAGCATTAAGAGTGGAATATTCAGCCTAAAAGACCATATGATTAACTAGGCTTTGACAAAACTGACAATCAGAATTGGCTGTTACAAATGGCAATACTTTTCAGCCTGCGGAGGAAAACGGTTAGTATATGCTAATGCTTCTAGTTATCAAATACATCTTAGTTTAGGGAGTGGAAAATTCACAGTAAAACTGAGAGAAAGAGTGGAAGAATATTATTCATAGGGTGTCATTTTCCCAAAATTTTGAAATCCTAGGACACTGCTCCATGCACGCCAATGATTTAGATACCAGTGGTACCAGTGGGTCCAATGATACCCAGTGGATATGAGCAGCAATGCTTCAGTTTGGCAGCGCGTATACTACCAGTAAGACGCCGAAGTTGGCGATGAACGAGCGAGCGCGAAGAAAATGTATGGTTAATTTCAACTCCATCGGGCAAGTAGTTTCTGAGATACAAAAAGGGTGCGCACGTGCAGAAGTACACGACCCCTCACTTGTGGGAAAGTGGCGGCTGAGAGGTCCCTAACCACGCACAAAATTTGAACACAATCGGCACAATCTTTATTGTAGCCGCTCGCGTAAGAAAACGTGTCGAAGCAAATAGATGGGACTTACTACAAACTGAGCATGCTTTCAAAGTTTTTTGCTCATAGTCATATGAATGTGATAAGTGAAAGAAGCTGAACTTGACGCCCATGTTTGGCCAGGGTAAAACATAATTATTCTGTAACTGGCACATCACCAGGGCGGCCAGACTATACAAAATGGCAGTGATGCACAATGCACATGGGTTAACCCTCGCCAGTGCAGGGTGGGGGGTGGGGAGTTGACACCACCCCTTGGTTTTTCGGGAATAAATCGCGTAAATATCAACCGATTGCGATGAAACTTTCAGTCCCCTACTTGTGAACAATTTAACACATATTCTGAAATTTGTTAAGTTGTAAGTCACATGACCCGTGACCTTTTACCTGTTTTTCAAGGTCAAATCAGGCGCAACTGGCGTCCCGTAGTATTGATCCTTGTAACTTGTGCAGTTGCATAGTGTTTGTTGTTCAGGAAGCATATGCACATGTGTTTTCAGGTGACAGTTGTGGTTTCCATTGAGATTGTGACCTCGATTTACTTTTTCCGAGGTCAACCGAGGTCACTGACGTCCAATGACATATTACTTTTTTGGCTTCTAGCAGTTTCTAGGACATTTTGTGACGCTGATTTCAAATATGGCATCCATTTTACATAATTATATATTCCAGTGGGGTCATGCGCCCCAACAGGTCAACCGAGGTCACTGACCTCAAATGACCTGACATGACCTTTTTGGAATTTGGCAGTTTCTAGGACATTTTGTGACGCTGATTACGAATTTGGCACCCATTAAGCATTATGATATGCTCATTCACGATTCTAGCTCGATACAATTCAATTTATACGCATTTTCAATTTTGACGACATTTGGGTCATTGACATGATCTCAGAGGTCCCCTAATGACCTAGGACCTTAAAATCGGGTATCAATTGCTTCCTCTCGTGACAAGCAACATGCTCGTTTTTGAATCGAAGCTCTAGCCCAATTAGGGGCGAAATGCTAGGAGGGGGGGTCTTACCACCGCCCCCCCCCCCCCCCCCCCTGCACGATCACGCACTGATCGGACGCTGCACGGGCGAGGGTTAAAAGGACAGATAACGCACCTCGCTGCGTGTGATGCACTGCTGATTTCCACAGCAAGTCTGCTCCGCCGCAGACGGCATCGGTCGGCATCTGATGGAGACAGATTCATGTTGCATGCTATGTAGCTATCAAAATTATATCTACACGACCTTTTATGAGTGAAGCAAGTAAAGTGAACCTGGTGCGCCAAACTATGGCACTATGTCAAAGCTCAACAGCATTTAACGTAAATAAACATATTTTGTGCACAACAATCTTTACATGAAACCTCAATTAATATCCGGATTATTGCTCACGATATGCATACACAGTGGTCATAATTGGAATATGCGCAACAACGCAACCTTACAGTCAAGCATGCATGTAGCAGTTATGAATTCAAATTGCAAGGTTGTATGAATGCAGACCAGCACCAACCTGGTACAGCGGCACCACTCAGGTCCTGGTGTAGCCGGCACGGGCGAGGCTGGCCGAACAGCTGTTGCTGCCGGCCGCGGCTGGGTGGGGCGTGCAGGCGCTGCTTCTGCAGCGGCTCCTGGACGAACAGGAGCCGCTGCTCGAGGCGCTCCAGGACGCCTGGGCGCCGCGGCAGCTGCCGCTTCAGGCCTGGGCGATGGTGGTGGCAGGCGGTCGGCATACGCCCAACGCACGTCTGGGCGCTCGATTAGGATCGTGCCGAGCAGGTCCAGCACTATGGCTGTCGGCGCTGCCTGCAAAGACGTCTCTAATAACGTTTGATGCAGATGAAACATACATGCAATGTCATGCTAAGTCAGGGGCGGATCCAGGATTTTCTAAGGCAGGGGGCTTCAGGCCTGAGGGCGGCATATTTCCTCGGTGACGGGGGCGGCATGGTGCCTTCCGAGGGCGGCATAATGCCTTCCGAGGGCGGCGATGTACCTTCCAAGGGCGGCGATGTACCTTCCGAGGGCGGCATAATGCGTTGTGAGGGCGGCAAGATGTCTTCTGAGGGTGCCAGGGTGCCTTCCAAGAGTGCTACGATGCTGTTGGTAGACGCAAGGGCGCCCTGGCGGCCTCCTGAAAACGCTACGGCGCCTTCGGCGCCGGCAAATCCTATACAAAAATGGCGTTACGGCGCCCTCGGGCATCCCGGCGCCTTCGGCGCCGGGATGCCCGAGGGCGCCGTTTTCTAAGGCAGGGGTTTCAGCCCCTACGGCCCCCTGGATCCGCCACTGTGCTAAGTGCCTATCACATATTCATGGAATTATGAAGCGTTAAAACGTGCAATTCAATTAGGGACTTTTTCAGGTACACAAGCGGCAAAACAACATCAATTACTTGTATTTCCTACTTTTTTACCAAAACAAAATAAGTAAAACACTTGTTCTTACATATAACATATGGCTTGTAAGTGCTGGACTAAGTCAAACAAACTAGACTAAAAGACATAAGGGATGAAAATAATCACGCTGGCTGATTGATGTGAATATTTATGTCTTCTTGAAACAGCGAACGGGAGCCAGCGACACAGATGTAGCTTTAATAATTCCTGGCGGTTGTGCAAAATACAGGCAAGAAATTCCAAATAAAGACTAAGTACATGGATTCGGGATTAGACTACACTATGGAAGAAATCACAAACTAAGCTACAAGCATGCAAACCTGGCTAATGTGAACAAAATGTGCGCCATATGACGTAATAGTCGACAAAACAGAAAGCTAGTCATTATCAATGATACAAATATGCATGTCATTTGCTGCTAATATATGATTAATAGCAGTACACCAACATCCAACATCATACATGATGTAATACCAACATCATACATGACGAAAAACATAATAACTACAACACATGTGCTTGATCTATAAAGCTCTAAAATGCTACTGCTACTAAAGCAATGTGCAATTAAAATGGTGCGAACTGTTTGAAATGATTACTCTGAGGTCTGCTGCATGAAGCAGCACTGACTGCTGTCTTCTGTGTCTGTAAAAACAATCATCAGTACTAATTTGCCTGCTGGGCATCTTACAAAGACAATATGGAAATGAATGAACTACTTCATTATATATGTATGTAACAGTAACAACTGACAAGGGATTGTGATCATGGCCAGAATGACATATATTTTCATATATATGTCATATATTTTTTTAAAACATATTTCTAAGAAACACGCATGTAAACTGGAAAAAACATATACCATTATGTTCAGATTAGGTATATGAATTCAGATTAGGTGCTTAGGTTCATTAATATAAAAATATAACCAAACACAGGATTAGAATACATACATTAAGTCCGGCTGGAAAAGCTGACGTCTTGGCCCCCTGCTCCTCCACGCCTTTGGGGCCTCCTTTCAGACATGCTGCATATAGAGGGGGCAAGTTAGGTTGGTGTGAAGTGATTTAACTCAATTCAACTTCTATCTGCAATTATGTAGTGAATAAGGGAAGTGGAGTAACAACTGTTCTTTCCAGTTATGTAGTGTTTCACACTTATTCACAAATAGATGCAAACTCATTCAAGGTGCAATGGTTCAGAGGGCATAGTGCACTGCGAAAATATGATGAAGCTGATACTAAATATTGTTGTGCTTTATATGTGAGTGCAAACATAACTTGATGAACAGCATGCCCTACCTGTACTGGACATTAGCTGAAGGAGCAAATTCACAGACTGCCTCCCAAAATGGTACCTGTCTGTAATAATGTTTAGGTGCACTTGCAGTTATGTGTAGACAAATAAAACATAGGCATACAAACATTATTGAATGTTCCCGCAACATGCCAGACTGCAAAGCATAGCATGTACAATGTACATGCCCAAGATGAACAGTGATTATCTAGACTGCAGGCAAGGTTATGGTCAGTTTAACCAGTTTTTAGTGATGGCATACACAATCCACTCCTGAACATCTTGGTGCACACACACCTGGAACACCTGGTGCACACACACTCAGCACACACCTGGAAATAGCCAAATGTATGCCTGAGTTGGTGTGCATGCTGACAAGATCTTGTCATGGCCTACGATGCAACACTTGCATGTCAAAATGTTTAGGTTTAGGTTGGGTGAGCTGGGTGTAGACAGGGTCTATTTGGTGCTCCCTTCTTCATAGGTTTGGACATGTCGCCAGGGTACTTTGTGGCCCAGTGTTGGTCAAGTCTGTTTTTGAAAGAATTGGTGGACTCAGCAGTTACAACTTCTTGTGGGAGTTCCACGGTGTAACGACTCTATTTGCAAAGAAAAACTTGAGTCTTGATAAGTGAGTTGACCCCTTTACCAGCTTCTTGGTGTCCTCTTGTTCTTTCATCCTTGTTTAGTTCAACAAACTGGTTGGAGTCCATGTTGGTTTGTCTTGTCAGGATCTTGTACATTTCTATCAGGTCGCCCTCAGGATCCTCTCTTCAATACTAAGTAGTTTGAGTTCTCTCAAGCGTTCCTCATACGTTAGATGTTTTATCTGTCCAACCATCTTAGTCGCTCTCCAGTCCTCTGTACCTTTTCAAGTGCCCTGACATCCTGTACCATGTATGGACCAGCTGCCTGTATACCATACTCCAGATGTGGCCTAACATATGTGGTATATAAAATCTTGAAGTTTTTCATATCCAGTCTATCAAATGTCATCCTCAATCTTTGAAGTGCTGATATTGTTTGCTACCTGCCCTCTTGCAGTGTGTTATTGGCTTGAGGTTGTCTGTTACATACACTCCAATGTCTTTTTCTACTGTAGTTACTTTATGTGTTCTTTGTAAACTGTTTTTTTTTCTTCCATGACATATTTTGCTTTACTGTTTGTTGCTCCACAATGCATTATCTGATACTTCAGATGATCAAACTTGAGGAGCAACTCTTCAGACCACTTCTCCAAAGTAGTTAAATCCTTTTGTAACAGTTTGGCATTGTGTGGGTTAGCGAATCATCTGTACATTTTGGTATCATCTGCAAACATCTTTGTGACTTTTCACCATTGTTGGCAATTCATTGACATAGATCAAGAAAAGGACAGGTCGCAAGACTGATCTTTGTGGGACTCCACTGGTCACCATACCCCACTCGGAACTTCCACCACCCACAGTCACTTGTTGACAGCGCTCCGACAAGAAGGCTTTCACCCAGCTGAGTATTTTGCCCTTACTCCTGTAGCCGCTCAGTTTTTTTTTGTAGTCTTCTATGTGGTACACTATCAAGTGCTTTTTGGTAGTCAAGGAACACAATATCCAACCCCTGACCTTCATAAATTAGATCAGTCCACTACTCCACTGTTCAAGTGCTTCTAGTAGGTTTGACTGGTTGTGCATTGTGATGGTTGGGAAATGTGGACAGAATAGTTTACAAGGTTACATGTAATATAATGGAAATAAGCCAACAAGACAAAGTAGTTTCACATGATGAAGATGTGAGATGGTAAGCCAAAAAAAATTGCAGAAGACACCCATATGAATTAACTGGGTGTCTAATGCAATGCATATCGGCCAAAACCAATCGTGTACCTAATTTGAAGAAAACAGTAATGTAAGAAAGGAAACAGTATAGCTTTTTCTGCTAGTGTTATGAGTCTGAGTAGAATTGTAATGTTTCAGGGTAAGGTAGGTTCCAATGATGACAAATGACATATCATGCTCAATTATCAATAACATTGAAGCGACCATGGAAGCGTCCCTATATCTTGAGAACTTTGGTGCCATACTGACAATAGAACTATATAAACTATTTATGCCTAAGATAATAAAATTTAAAGAAACGAATTGTGACCTGTGGCTTATGCGAATACAGCCGTTGCAAACTTGGGCAGTCAGTAATCCTAGTGCAAGTACCGACAGAGCTAGGTTATAGGTACCTACCCTGGGTCTGATAATGCACGTTTGTTTACTGAGGGGTTACTCCACACAGCCTTTGGGCTCAAGTAGCAAAATCCTTACTTTACGTCAAATTTGCTGCTGAACCGAGGTCGCCGCACGTCGCCAGTCGTGTGTCCAATCAAGGCCGTATAAGGTTTGGTCTAGTAATCTTGGTATAAGGCAAGGCGATATATACCGTATAAGGTGTCTGACAACTCAAAGTACGGCAGCTTGCTTCCGAGTTCGTAACCGCTATTTTGTCTCAGCCGCGCACATTACTGCACCATCGAATTTCATGCAGATTCTAAGATGAAAAAGTGGTGGACAGTAATGCCGATCAAGTACTCGTTATCTGATACAAGTCTCGAAAAACGTCGACGTTTTAACGCTGATAATTGCTGAAATAATGGACTAAATGAGGATTGAAGTCCCTGGTATATGTCTTAAACGTGTTTAAAGTTCATACAACTGCAGAAGAGTGCATTTCCTTTCAGGGCGGAAACCCGTATAATCCCTTTAAGTAAAAAGTTAATAGCAAAAAACGATTGAGCAAAAAAACGTTTCTTTCTAAAAAAAAAAAAATCTTTTTGACCTCTGGAGCCTCAAATATTGACCTAAGATCAAATCTGAGGACACATCAGCGATTAAAAATTTCACTGGCTGGCGTTTGCTTTTTTCCGTTTGTTTCTAACTATCATCGTTTCTGAGATATATGGGAATTTCTGGAGCGATGTCCTAAAACAGGAAAAACTGGAAAATTTGACCTTTGATGACCTCTGGTGACCTCAATTTTGACCTGACTTTAAAAAAAACACTGAAATACTTTCAATAGAACATGTATGAAGCTATCAAATTCCTCTTTCCGCTTCTCGCTACGTTGCGTAGTTTTCGAGATCTCAGGGGGGGGCGGAAATCAACCCCCCCCCCCCTGCAGTTCGTGTTCGGCGCAAAGCCCCTGCTGTGCGCGGGCTAACATGGACAGATAATGAGACTAGGGCTGCGGAGTCGGAATCGATGTCGGAGTCGGAGTCAGTCAGAGTCGGCAGGTTTGGCCGGAGTCGGTGTCGGATTCGCCAAAATCTTAACGACTCCGACTCCAGCCCGGAGTCGGAGTCGACGTTTTGTCAATTGGCGATTACTTTGATCGGTAGAATAGTCGTTGGCCTAGGGACTTTTCACCACTTTCGGAAGAAAATGAGTTGAAAATGAAACTAATAGTTTAACATCTACCGGTAGATTTGCGCCTAATGAAGATAGGGCAATAATTATTGTAACATTATCTGGTGATGATTGGGGTTTTGGACGCACCGCCTCTTATGGTCACACGGCGCCCATTTTAACGTCATCGTGCTATTTTAGTCAAGGAGATTCGAGTCATACCATGGTGACCAGGTTACCTAAGTCAAATGCAAAATTTGACCTCAGGTCAAGGTAATTTAAGGTCATGTGGTGAACCAGCTATGTCGTGCTGCGCAATGTCGGACGCGTACCGGCGAAACATACACAGTGGTACCGGTCTCACGTTCTTATCTTCATTGTATGCTATCAATAGTTATTGTCAAAGAAGTGCTGGTCACCTCAAATGAACTCATTCGATCTTGTAGGGGTTACTGAGCATTGCAATAATTGTACTTGAGTCATCAAGAATGAGCTATAATAACATAATCTTAAAATAATTATTCTCATCTAATGCTAATATCCTTTGATACGAAACATTTGTATATTTTATCGTTGACTTACAATGGGAAGGTCACGAAACTGACCTGACATTAGGTCACCGATATTAAATATAAACAAATCCGAGCTAGCGCGGTCGTAGTTGATTCATCGGTCGATCGATCGATCGATCAGACGATATCAATTGTATCGAAGTGCTGCTTTAGAAACTGCTTTAGGAACTAGGAAAAGTACAAAAAGGATTAAACGTATAGAAAGTAGGCAGCTCTTAGCAATAGAACTCTTAAATAACGCGTGATCGTCAGTGGCAACATTTAAATTCATTTTAATTTGAATGTCAAATTGTAACTTCATAACTTCCTTCTCGGTGTAAAGAAAGCCCGAAAATGTCTCAGTTTGCTTTCTAATCATCAACGATCGCGCAATTATTTTAATACCAATGAATTCCCATCTTCAAGACAAGTTCAAAGATATATAGCATCGTCGTGTAGGTCAAATTTTGAAAGGTGGCCTTGCACCGTGACTTTGACCTTAGGTCAAGGTCAACAAGTGTCAAAAAGAAGTCATGCTTCACAGCAATCAACGCGTCTTGATAATAACAACAAAATGACGGTTACCTTGCCCTTCTAGCTTTATTCAGTCAAAAGGCATTAGGGAATAACTAATTTGTATATAAAATAGCATGTAAAATGACCAAATTTGAGATATTTGGAGGCAAATGTCCATCAATTTTATTTGTGCACTTAATTGACACGTCCTTACGCGTACGAATAGCATAGCAAAAAAAAAACAAGTCCGCAAAGGGAAAAATAGGGGTACCTTTTAGGTCATATGGAGGCTCCTGGGGCCAGGAAGGCCCCCAGTGAAATTAGCCCCCCCCCCCCATATTGGGAGGCTGGATCCGCCAGTGCATCAGTTACCCACATTATGTAAAACTTTGGACCCCAGGTCATGTCAGGTCACCAGGTCATGTCGAGTGACATTACCTCTAAAAATGTGTTGTGGTCGTGCCAAAGCCACAGTGTTTGTCCGAGAGTTTTGAACTTACAGGATTGAATAGAGCCATAAGTATTACAATTTGTATATCTCGGATTTTTATATCTGTGACGTCACGTCAATTTCGTGACATCACCACTATAAGTCAATAGGGAAATATACAAATGCTTCTGTAACGGGTTTTCGCTTCTGCGAGGTTCTGCCATTTTGTGCAACATTGCAACATTTTTTCGAAATTTTTGAAAACTCCTTTTCTGGTTAATTTTGGGCCGCTGAATGGAATGACATAAATTTTTATGCTCTCTGGCTTAATCTGCAACAATTATAGCTGCTTGCAACAATTGTCAACAATTTGCAACATTATTAAAACTTTGCGCACAATGCAAAATTTTGTGGTTTCTTGAGATCAGGAATCGAAATATGGCATTTTCAGAATATTCTATCCCTGTGTTTTCGAGATATTACCAAATTTTGTGGTTGCAAATGCAGAATCGAACTAGACCCGTACATACATTTTTATTTTGGAGGCAGGTCAATCATCGGCGAGCACATAGGTCACTGCACGGTTAGAGTGGGGGTGGTGAAATTTCTCGGTTAATAGAGAATTGGTCCGGTGGAATAAGGTCTGGGTTCCTTGTTCAGTAGCCGGCACTAATGGCCCTGTGGCTGCTCCTTACAAATTTCCACCAACGGTTTGTCTCCCAAAATATCACAGTGAGTTCCGAGAGCAGTCCCATGCCTTTTTGTATACCCTGTGTAACGCTACGCCGAGGTCCATCTCCCACTGGAACTAACACATTCATACATCCTTTTACTCGTACTCTCTCCATGCATTCACTCAATCGTCAATATCTTTCATACTAATCAGTAAACCGTCAGGTTGGACTCCTGACCCCTCCCCTTTTTCTTATGCCCCAAGTGGTGCGTAACGCTACATCAGGGTAACAGCTGGAGCATAGATCTGGTAAATTTATTCTCTGATTTCAATAGCAGCTTCGTTATGTTCACTTTTCCACACATTATTTAATCGAAATTCAAATATTAGTAACCTCACACATGCTTCTCTGTCTGGGTCCATTCCTTCCGCACACTGCTGCTGGGATCCACGACTTACTGCGGTTTCCGTGGTGCTCCAATCGCCAATCCACGCCACCTCATTACCCTGACTCCTCCTACGGCATTTATCTGAGGCGGATGGCCATTCCGGCCCGCACACGTCGCCACCTCAGCACCCTGACTCCTCCTACGGCATTTATCTGAGGCGGGTAGCCATTACGGCCCGCATACGTCGCCACCTCATTACCCTGACTCCTCCTACGACATTTATCTGAGGCGGATGGCCATTCTAGCCCGCACACGTCGCCACCTCAGCACCCTGACTCCTCCTACGGCATTTATCTGAGGCGGATGGCCATTCTGGCCCGCACACGTCGCCACCCCAGCACCCTGACTCCTCCTACGGCATTTATCTGAGGCGGATGGCCATTCTGGCCCGCACACGTCGCCACCTCAGCACCCTGACTCCTCCTACGGCATTTATCTGAGGCGGATGGCCATTCCGGCCCGCACACGTCGCCACCCCAGCACCCTGACTCCTCCTACGGCATTTAGCTGAGGCGGATGGCCATTCTGGCCCGCACACGTCGCCACCTCTGCACCCTGACTCCTCCTACGGCATTTACCTGAGGCGGAAGGCCATTCTGGCCCTCCTGGTTTGCCAGAACCTGGCGTTACCGGACTCTTTCGAGTGCCCGCCAGTATTTCGCGACATACGGCGCGCGATCCAGCTCACTTCCTGGCATCGCGGAATGGACCCTCTTGCAAAACAAATCTCATCATCATCTAACTCCCATTATCCTGGAAACACAACTTTCTCCTTCCGAACTAAATATTCCCACCGAAACCGGTCTATACATCTGAGAACTTCCCTATCTCTTGCAAAATGATCTCCTCTTAGTTGAATTACCATTCACCTCCACCCCCTTTACCCCATCACCCGGCAGTGCAGCAGACCGTGTCGGCAGGCATATTACGCACAGGGGCGTGGCTACGTATTGTCTAGGCCTCCTCACAATCTTGTCCATTATTTCCCACTGTCAGTTTACACCATGCTGTTATCGTCATACCTCCCTCGTGCGTTGTATACTATTTGCCCCGGCTCCACGCGCACGGTTGTCTCTGGACGTGCGTCTGCACGTTTGTATGTAGTGTACGTAGCGTATGCATGCATGATTCCAAGTATGTGCATGTATGCCTGTATGCCTGCATGCCTGTGTACTCGCATGCCCGCATGCCTGTATGCCTGTATGCCTGTATGCCTGTATGCCTGTATGCCTGTATGCCGGTATGCCTGTATGCCTGTATGTATGGTAGGTATGTATGTATGTATGCATGTATGTATGTATGTATGTATGTATGTATGTATGTATGTATGTATGTATGTATGTATGTATGTATGTATGTATGTATGGTAGGTATGTATGTATGTATGCATGTATGTATGTATGTATGTATGTATGTATGTATGTATGTATGTATGTATGTATGTATGTATGTATGTATGTATGTATGTATGTATGTATGTATGTATGTATGTATGTATGTATGTATGTATATATGTATGTATGTATGTATGTATGTATGTATGTATGTATGTATGTATGTATGTATGTATGTATGTATGTATGTATGTATGTAAGTATGTATGTATGTGTGTATGTATGTATGTATGTATGTATGTATGTATGTATGTATGTATGTATGTATGTATGTATGTATGTATGTATGTATGTATGTATGTATGTATGTATGTATGTATGTATGTATGTATGTATGTATGTATGTATGTATGTATGTATGTATGTATGTATGTATGTATGTATGTATGTATGTATGTATGTATGTATGTATGTATGTATGTATGTATGTATGTATGTATGTATGTATGTATGTATGTATGTATGTGTTCCTTCTGAACCCCGCTTTAGCCAAGCTAAGTAGCTGTTGGATAGCTCTGTTGTTTTGTGTATTTTTTGAGGAACCACATTATATTTAGATATAAGGATTAGATATTTAGTTTTGTGGATCGTTTAGGTATTATTTTTAAGCATTCATAGTTAGCTGTTACCTCTTACTTGCTTTTTAAAGGACTTTTCATTCTAGCTTGTGTGCGCCAAAATTGTCTTAGTCTTATTTTTGTGTTATTAGTTGCAGGGTTGGATAAGTAGATATTTTAGAAAATTGGGGATAATTAAGGTGTATTTAGTATTCAGTTTATTTAAGGATTAGATATTTAGTCTAGTATTAGGTGCACTCATAGCTGATTTGTGTCACTAGCTTTACCTAGATCTAGTTAAGGTTTAGAAGAAGAAAAAACAAACAAAAAAAACAAAAAAGTTAAGTTAAGTTAGTAAAATATTGAAAAGTGCATAGTACCTAAGTTATATACCTAAGTTACTAGTGTATTCAAATGAGCATGACTAGGATGCAGGCGAAGGTAGCAGAGCTAGAGGCCCTCCAGGCTAGAGTAGCGGAGCTTGAGGCGCAGTTAAGTAAGTGTAGGTGTAGAGATGAGCCGCAGGAGGGTGTAGCTCCTGACCAAGGAACGTATGCGCAGATCGTGGTTAGGGGGTCAGAAAAGGAGCCTACAGGATCAGGGACCAGTGGTAGTTCTGATAGGGGCATAAGGGAGGAGGATAAGGCAAAGGTGGATAGTGCGGCTGGGGTTTGGAAGTGTGTTGGAGGGTCACGTTTCTGGAGACTCAACATTGTGGAAAGTAATGCTAGGGCCACAGACAGTAAGGATGAGGAGGGGTGCTGGGTAATGGAGGGTGGTAGCAGAATCTGGAGGAGGAAGAGGGAAGGGGATCAGGAGGGATGGACAAAAGTTCAGGGTAGAGTCAGGCAGTACAGCCCCAGGGAACATCAGCAGGTTACAATAGCAAATAGGTTCAGTGCGTTAGAGTCAGCAGCTGAAAGTGACAGGGAAGAGATTCAGCATTTAGTGGTTGGGGACTCAAGGGCCTTACCCTTGAGTAAGGCGAACATTCTGTGGGAAAAGGGACAGATGTATAGTCAAACCGGGGGCAAGAGTAGTTGATATGGGCCCTGTCATTGAGGCAGAACTTGGTAGGAGTAGCCCGGAGACAGTTATAATACAGGTGGGGGTGAACAACATAGGACCTAGGCAGAGTGTGAGAATAGTAGCGGAGTACCGGAGCCTGCTGCAGAGGTTGAAGGAGTCCAGGAAACCAGTCATTGTGACTGGCATCCTCCCTCGCTGTGGAGCCAGTGAGGAGTGGTACTCGAGAGCTCTGTCTGTGAACAGCTCAGTTCAGAACTTATGTTCAGCTATGGGGCTTAGTTATGTAGACTTATGGGATCAGTTCTATGAGTGGCATAGGTACTATATGAAGGATGGGCTTCACTTATCGGATGAGGGGGCAAGGGCTTTGGGAGATGCCTACAGAAGTGTCATTCAGGGAAACTAGGTAGGAGGGGGGGGGGGTTCAGGGACGCTAGTACTAGGGCATCAGGAAGTAAGCATTGGTAGAAGTTCATGTCAGAATAGGACAGTAGATCATAATTCCCTCAGAATTAGTAGAGTCAGCTCAAAGTATAAGATCACATGTGTGTTGCTGAATGCCCAAAGTATTAGGTCTAAATTTGATGAGTTTGAGTGTTATGTTGCCCTTGAAAAGCCTGATATCATTTGTGTAACCGATAAATGGGTTAGTGAGGGGTATAATAGGGATAGGCTACAGGATTTCGAGTTACAAGGGTATAACATGTTCTCATACTGCAGAGAATCACGGCAGGGGGGCGGAGTGTTTGTATATGTAAATAGCTTGTACTGCACTACTAGAGTTGATGATTCTAGTAAAGTAAAAGAAGTAGAATCAATCTGGCTTGACATTAAAATTGGTACAGGAAACAGAGGAAGGTTGAGGATAGGTGCATTTTACAGACCAGGGAATCTTCCAAGGAACTCCCAAGCTGAAACAGACCAAGATATTTGTGAGGAAATACGTAGGAACTTTCGGGCTCAGTGTCTTATTATGGGAGATTTTAACTTAAGAGGATACGAAAGTATAGCAGAGGAAACAAATGAGTGTAGGTTGTATAGGCAAATCTTTGAAGAGGAGCTTTTCATGCATCAGTTTGTAACAGAGCCAAACAGACATTGCTCCATTCTAGACCTTGTATTCTCAGACAACAGTGATCTAGTTAGTGACATAAGTATTTGTGCAGGTCTAGGAACCAGTGATCACAATATGGTTAAATTCAATATCTCATCAGAAATGAGGCCCAAAGATAACCTTATTATGGTTCCAAACTTCAGCCGGGCTGATTTTGATGGTATTAGAAATGACCTCGCACAGATAAAATGGAACGTTGA
>JAXIVJ010009946.1:32500-49124 GCA_036785665.1 Chirona hameri
GTCGGTCGGTCGGTCGGTCGGTCGGTCGGTCGGTCGGTCGGTCGGTCGGTCGGTCGGTCGGTCGGTCGGTCGGTCGGTCGGTCGGTCGGTCGGTCGGTCGGTCGGTCGGTCGGTCGGTCGGTCGGTCGGTCGGTCGGTCGGTCGGTCGGTCGGTCGGTCGGTCGGTCGGTCGGTCGGTCGGTCGGTCGGTCGGTCGGTCGGTCGGTCGGTCGGTCGGTCGGTCGGTCGGTCGGTCGGTCGGTCGGTCGGTCGGTCGGTCGGTCGGTCGGTCGGTCGGTCGGTCGGTCGGTCGGTCGGTCGGTCGGTCGGTCGGTCGGTCGGTCGGTCGGTCGGTCGGTCGGTCGGTCGGTCGGTCGGTCGGTCGGTCGGTCGGTCGGTCGGTCGGTCGGTCGGTCGGTCGGTCGGTCGGTCGGTCGGTCGGTCGGTCGGTCGGTCGGTCGGTCGGTCGGTCGGTCGGTCGGTCGGTCGGTCGGTCGGTCGGTCGGTCGGTCGGTCGGTCGGTCGGTCGGTCGGTCGGTCGGTCGGTCGGTCGGTCGGTCGGTCGGTCGGTCGGTCGGTCGGTCGGTCGGTCGGTCGGTCGGTCGGTCGGTCGGTCGGTCGGTCGGTCGGTCGGTCGGTCGGTCGGTCGGTCGGTCGGTCGGTCGGTCGGTCGGTCGGTCGGTCGGTCGGTCGGTCGGTCGGTCGGTCGGTCGGTCGGTCGGTCGGTCGGTCGGTCGGTCGGTCGGTCGGTCGGTCGGTCGGTCGGTCGGTCGGTCGGTCGGTCGGTCGGTCGGTCGGTCGGTCGGTCGGTCGGTCGGTCGGTCGGTCGGTCGGTCGGTCGGTCGGTCGGTCGGTCGGTCGGTCGGTCGGTCGGTCGGTCGGTCGGTCGGTCGGTCGGTCGGTCGGTCGGTCGGTCGGTCGGTCGGTCGGTCGGTCGGTCGGTCGGTCGGTCGGTCGGTCGGTCGGTCGGTCGGTCGGTCGGTCGGTCGGTCGGTCGGTCGGTCGGTCGGTCGGTCGGTCGGTCGGTCGGTCGGTCGGTCGGTCGGTCGGTCGGTCGGTCGGTCGGTCGGTCGGTCGGTCGGTCGGTCGGTCGGTCGGTCGGTCGGTCGGTCGGTCGGTCGGTCGGTCGGTCGGTCGGTCGGTCGGTCGGTCGGTCGGTCGGTCGGTCGGTCGGTCGGTCGGTCGGTCGGTCGGTCGGTCGGTCGGTCGGTCGGTCGGTCGGTCGGTCGGTCGGTCGGTCGGTCGGTCGGTCGGTCGGTCGGTCGGTCGGTCGGTCGGTCGGTCGGTCGGTCGGTCGGTCGGTCGGTCGGTCGGTCGGTCGGTCGGTCGGTCGGTCGGTCGGTCGGTCGGTCGGTCGGTCGGTCGGTCGGTCGGTCGGTCGGTCGGTCGGTCGGTCGGTCGGTCGGTCGGTCGGTCGGTCGGTCGGTCGGTCGGTCGGTCGGTCGGTCGGTCGGTCGGTCGGTCGGTCGGTCGGTCGGTCGGTCGGTCGGTCGGTCGGTCGGTCGGTCGGTCGGTCGGTCGGTCGGTCGGTCGGTCGGTCGGTCGGTCGGTCGGTCGGTCGGTAGGTAGGTAGGTAGGTAGGTATGTATGTATGTATGTATGTATGTATGTATGTATGTATGTATGTATGTATGTATGTATGTATGTATGTATGTATGTATCTTATAACTGTTAGTGTGAAGAAGCGTCGCCGGCGTGATACCATTTGTAGTGTATTTGTGGATTGTGTAGTGTATATTGTGTAGTGTATATTGTGTAGTGTATATTGTGTAGTGTATATTGTGTAGTGTATATTGTGTAGTGTATATTGTGTAGTGTATATTGTGTAGTTTATATTGTGTAGTGTATATTGTGTAGTGTATATTGTGTAGTGTATATTGTGTAGTGTATATTGCGTAGTGAATATTGTTTAGTGTATATTGTGTAGTGTATATTGTGTAGTGTATTGTGTAGTGTGCATTGTGTTGTGTATTGTGTGACTATAGTGTACCACGGGTCGTGTTTCTGTAATTCGTAATCGGTACTCAGTACTCGGTACTCGATACTCAGTACTCAGTACTCAGTGCTCAGTACTCGGCACTTGGTACTCGGTACTCGGCACTCGGTACTCGACACTCGGTACTCGGTACTCGGTACTCTTTACTCAGGAATGGGTACTCAGTACTCGGTACTCAGTACTCGGTACTCAGTACTCGGTACTCAGTACTCGGTACTCAGTACTCGGTACTCAGTACTCGGTACTCAGTACTCAGTACTCGGTACTCAGTACTCAGTACTCGATACTCGGTACTTGGTACTCGGTACTCGGTACTCGGTACTCGGCACTCGGTACTCGGAACTCGGTACTTGATACTCGGTACTCGGTACTCGGTACTCGGTACTCGGTCATCGGTACTCGGTACTCGGTACCCTGTACTCGGTACTCGATACTCGGTACTCGGGACACGGTACATGGTACTGGGTACTCGGTACAAGGTACTCGGTACACGGTACTCGGTACTCGGTACTTGGTACACGGTACTCGGTACTCGGTACTCGGTACTCGGTACTCGGTACTCGGTACTCGGTACTTGGTACCCAGTACTCGGTACTCAGTACTCGGTACTCAGTACTCGGTTCTCAGTACTCGGTACTAGGTACTCGCACGTGGTACTCGGCACTTGGTACTCGGTACTCGGTACTCGGTACTCGGTACTCGGTACTCGGTACTCGGTACTAGGTTCTCGGTACTCGGTACTTGGTACTCAGTACTCGGTACTCGGTACTCGGTACTCGGTACTCGGTATTCGGTATTCGGTACACGGTACTATGTACTCGGTAATCGGTACACGGTACTCGGTACTCGGTACTCAGTACTCGGTACTCGGTACTCGGTACTCGGTACTCGGTACTCGGTACTCAGTACTCGGTACTCGGTACTCGCACGTGATACTCGGTACTCGGCAATTGGTGCTTGGTGCTCGGTGCTCGGTACTCGGCACTCGGTACTCGGTACGGACACCTAGTACTTGGTGCTCAGTACTTTTCTGTATGTACAACAACTGTCCCACCTGAGCGAAATCCACGGGTTCTCCCCTCGTTAGACTAGCGTCGGCCTGGCCTCTCGTTACGAGCCCGTAGTTCCCTCAATAGGGTTGGGAACTCAATTTTGGGAGTCGATGCTAAAATGTTACCCATATTTTAACACAATTTATGGTACTGAAAACTGACCTCAGAAATGAATACTTCAAAAGGAAAAATGAAAAAGGAATCGCGATTTTATTTTACAACATTCTTGAAAAAAGACACTCTTGATAGTGTGACGTCACATTTCACCTTTATCTGTCGACAACTACGGCGCACCCGGCGCACCAGGCAAAACGTAAATAATACGTGTAATACATAGGCAAGACCGAGGCGAGGCAGGCAGATATATCAAAATGGATACAAATCAGTCCTATTATGCTGATTTAAAGAAAAGGGTACAGGGAAAGGTGTACAAATCCTGCTTTGTGCCAGCCTGTCAAAGCAGCACCATGAAAACTCGCAAAAAGACCTTCGTCTCTGTCCCAACTGACCTAGGTCTGAGAAGACAGTGGGCTGCAATGGCAAGAAGAGTGGATGCAAAGACTTTGAAATCATCTAGTCAGTGGTATTGCTGCGAGGATCATTTTGAGGTGAGATATTTTGTGTTAGATTTGAGGGCTGGGTGATAACATGTTTTGAGGCACTAAACTTGTATTTGTAGATGTAGGTCTTGTAGAGGCTGCTTGAGAGATTATGTGAAGCCATATCTTCATGAGCGCATGATCTGATGCTAGTCACAATTTGTAACTGTGTGTCTGTGCCTGTTCTCTCCATCCTTGCTTATGTCAACTCATACTGATGAGCGGCCCAGTATTTGTCCAATTTGTTCAACTGGTTGGTACCCTTTTCCGAAATCAAGCTCACAACTAGGAATCACTTCAAAGTTTGTTTGAACCTACCTGGAGGCTACACAATTTTCTGGTAACTAGAAGATAGCAATGTCAGTCAGACTCAGGCATATATGCACAAACAAAGTTATGTATAGCATACATGTAAAGTATATAAAAGTGCTGCTCTGACCATGGCTCGTGACTACTACTTTCGGCTTCTGACCGTGCAAACTCTCCTTTTTCACAATATTTTATAAACCCAATATCTAATTTAGTTTTCACTTTTTAGGTTTACTATTATTATTTCATTCATACTATTGTTTTTGTTTTCTGCCTTGCTAGTCACTGACTAGCAAGGCAGAAAAGGTGTCACTTTCTTGCATTGATTGTATCAAACCTCTACCATGCAAGTGCTGCATATCCTGCAGATATTCACACATACTCAGTGTCTGCTGCCCGCATGCCTGAACATATCCACAGGGAATGCACACTTTTCAGCATTCTCTTGCTCTGAGCATGCTGAGAACACCTTCGATTTTGGCTTAAACTTGCAATGTCAGGTGTCAGCCAATCACAGGTTGAACTCAAGTCATGTTAGAGCTTTTTAGCACCCTACTCAATAGTTTTGCTTCTCCATATATGCTGTAATTATGTGTTGAATGCCTAACATTGGCTTTATCTTAGGCTACAGTAGTTATTTGTGAAATGAATACATTGGTTCTGATTGTAACATGTGTCCTTTGTCCGTTTCAGCCAGAGAATGACTTTAACAACTACAGACACTACATGTTGATGGGACCATCCATCAAACTGACTGCCAAGAAAGGTGTGCTTCCACACAAGTTTGAATGCCAAAAAGACAGGCCACATCTCAAGCCACGTCCCTCATCCATGAGGAGGCTACAGAGGGCTACCATCCATGGCCTCACACAGACACACACAGATGACAAGGTAAGAGTATATTGATGCCTAACAATGCCAAGTCACAGCTTGAAATTACGAATGAGTGACTTTTGGTGCAAGGAATCACATGATAACTGGATTCTTGCCAGCGATAAGTCATTGATGAGTAATAATGTTATATTTTTTGTTTAATGTTAAACATGTGTTACTGAAATGTTCATGAACCGACCCGCCATAATTTGTCTGTGATATTGCAAGATGCTCTTGTTGTAGCGTCCTACTTGATGGGCACATAATTGGATAGGCATGTATTAATTATTTGCATCTTTTTCACAGATGGAAGATGTGTCTATCGTGGCTGATCGTGCTGCTGACGCCGCTGGTAGCGTGGCTGGTCGTGCTGCTGACGCCGCTGGTGGCGTGGCTGGTCGTGCTGGCGTCGCCGCTGGTGGCGTGGCTGATCGTGCTGCTGACGCCGCTGGTAGCGTGGCTGGTCGTGCTGGCGTCGCTGCTGGTCGCGCTGCCGGAGCCACGGGCGCTGTGGCTGGTCGTGGTGGCACCGCCGCTGGTGGCGTGGCTGGTGGCGCTGCCGGAGCCACGGGCGCTGTGACTGGTCGTGATGGCACCGCCGCTGGTCGCGCTGCCGGAGCCACGGGCGCTGTGGCTGGTCGTGATGGCACCGCCGCTGGTGGCGTGGCTGGTCGCGCTGCCGGAGCCACGGGCGCTGTGGCTGGTCGTGATGGCACCTCCGCTGGTGGCGTGGCTGGTGGCGCTGCTGGAGCCACGGGCGCTGTGGCTGGTAGTGATGGAACCGCAGCTGGCGTGTATGTCAATGCCGTCTCCGACTACGAGCCATCTGACAACTCCAGCTCTGAGGATAGTGGTGAGGACCATAACGGCGTGCCATACAGTGAGGAAAATGAGATGACCTCCGACGACAGCTCGAAGGGTGCTGGATGACATCTCCCTTAGGAGAATAAGGCTGCTGTGCCTCAAAGATCCCAAGCGGTATATCGGCGTTCCACCTGATGCCATGTTCATCATCCGCGTTATTGCCAGAACAAAAATTGCCCCATCATGGAGCCCAACATCGCGCCTCGAGCCGCTGGACGTGTGCCTGCTGGTATTAATGAAAATCAAGCTGCATCGATCATTCGCATTTATAGCGGATGACTTTGGCATTTCCAGGTCATATGCCGGCCGTTTGTTCGCGCGCTATGTTGAGGTCCTCGCTTCGGCACTCTCACAGTTTATCGCGTGGCCGTCGGATGAGATGACCCTCCAGAAGCAGCTGCCGCTCGCCTTCAAGGCACGGTTCCGCTCTGTGGTGGCCATTGTTGATTGTTTAGAAATTGAAATAGAAAAACCTAGTGCCGCACTGAAGCAAGCAAGATCTTGGTCCCAGTATAAGGGGGGTAACACGCTGAAATATTTGGTATCTATCACGCCTAACAGAATGGTTAATTTTGTATCCCTTGGCTTTGGGGGGCGTGTTAGTGACATGCATGTCATCCGTCGGTGCGGTTTTCTAAACCATTTAAAGCCGGGCGCCTCTGTCATGGCCGATCGAGGCTTCAAAGGTATAGAAAGCCTGCTGAGTGAGACCGGCTGCACCCTGATACGACCTAAAAGCGTCCAGGCGGGCGTTGTTCACGAGGCTAGCGAAGTTAAATTTAGCAAGCAGGTCGCCAGTCTGCGCATTCACGTGGAGCGCGCCATCCGCCGAGTGCGTGAGTTCGAGATGCTACGCCCACATGCGTGCATCAACAGTCGGCTGGTTCCGCTCACGGACGCCTGCATGACCATTGCCTGTGGTCTTGTCAACCTGCAGTCACGGCTGACCAAGATGTGAGGTTTTAAGGTATACCCAGGTGGCGCTGCGCCTGCGAGATACCGATTTCTACATTTGGCTCAGTTCGACGTGTGCATTGCGTTCGCACATTGTTGACGTGAACGTGTGTACATGACTGTCATTCCCACTCAGATGCCCGAGGAAATACACTGTTTATTTTGTTGTTATCGTTTTGTAAAGGAAGAAGACAAAATCGTTCCAATGCTGTATTGTGTTTACACAAGCAAGAAATAAATGGTAAGAAACGAATGCTACTATAGTCAAATATTTCAACTGGACAGTTGGGCGAAACAGCGACCAAACATTATGCACGGTTAATAGACAAACAGGACACATAAATCAAAAATTGTCTCTAGCATTCATGAAGCGCTGGTGGAATGGAACCATGACTCTGCTATTAATCGAACGGACAAAACGCACTATACAAACACAAAGTTACACAGCTTTGCATTGACCACGTTTCTAGTACCTAACCACAGCGTGAAACAACATCACTGTCCTCAGCCCACCCTCTCCTCGCCGGAGCACGCCTGCCCACTACACCAGCATTGGCAGGATGGCGCGGTGCCAGAAGGCCTCTGCCTGTGCCATGATTGGCTCGACGAAAGTCAGGTCCAGATCATCTTTTATCACTGTGACTGTCTGGTTAGTCTCAAAGTTCGGGTCCGCCACACACAGAATGCCTGTCTGTGCTCCGGTGGCCAGCATCTGCAGCTGCATCTGTGCCCGCACCTTCGCCGACATAGCCCCATTGGCATCCATGTACTTGGTGACAGTTTTGATTGCCGAAGGGCACTTCACCTCCACGGTGCACCGTTTCCCATCCAGCTGGCACAAGCCGTCGGGGCTGGCTGCGAAGGCGGGCCGCTCTGTGAGGAGGTGAAGCCCGGTGGCGGCGATGTCCACCCCGAGCGCGGCCTGCACTTCGCTGATAACCAGCGGCTCCAGCTGGACACCGCGTTTGGTGGCTGCTATACCCTTAAACTTCGTGCATCCCAGGATGGTCTCCGTCAGTGAGCCAGCGACCGTTTTGCAGCGACTGACTTCGTATAGCTTGGACGCCGTCACACGCCCGAACCGCAGGTGATGCCATAAACGCGACTCATTTTGACTCATGGTTGCTGAACAGACAGCCGATACCAGTGCGGGGTCGAGTTTGCCCCTGAGAAATGCCCTCGTTATCGCTAGGTTGTCACTGGGGCAACCTTTGCAGAGCACGTCCATGGTTGCATCCAGCGGATCCACAGTAACCAGACTCCAACCACTTACCATCTCAAAAAACACCCCGGTAGGCTTATGGCCACCATCAATCATTTCCTTCTTGACGAGGTCCAGGAAATCATCAGGCTCGTTGGATACGGCCATCCGACGTTTCCGGCCGCCCATGTCTCTTGCCTTCATTGGACTCATGTTGCCGATGTTGGCCAAGCGGGGCTTGGTCCAGTAGCACTGGACTTCAGTCACAGCTTTCTCGGAGCTGCGCCTGTGCAGCCAGAACAGGAATGCTGTAACGTGTTTGCATCCACCGTGACGCGCCTGGCAGCCGTGACAGCTGGCCTCTTCTATTCCACCAGCCACGGTGTTGATGGAGACGGTGACGCCATACGGGGTGGTGTTGACACGGTGCTCCGGCGTCACTTTGCCCTTGACGATGATCATGCCCGGCTGAGAGTGAACCTGCACGTAGCCGATGGCTTCGTCTCCATACTCCTCACGCGCGGATCTGAGAAAGAAGAAGCCTTTCAACATTGTGCGAAGTCATTGTGTCACATACAATGGAAGACAGAGCATCAGATACGAGCATGAACAAATGCTTTAGAATCACTGACCAAACCTAAGCACTGTTCTTCAAACCTTAACAATGATATGAGTGAAAACAAGAGGTGCAGAAAATCTGAAATATTTTGTAACAACCTCAATCACGGCCACAGTATGAGCTAGCAGGTCACAGCGTTAGTCACAGCGCTACAATGCTAACCCTATGGCGCTGGCCTAGCCGGTCACAGCTTCAGAGTCACTGCTGTTACCAGGTGTGGTCACAGGCCAGCACAGCATAATTTGTTTATACACCCCTATTGAAATCACAGCCTGTGGTTATTAGCATTCTTTTGAAGGTGTTGAAGAAACAATTCATTTCTTAAGGAATATGGCTTAGTAAGAAAAGGAAATTGATTACTGAACAGTACTGCTGGGAAAGAAAGCATGCTATCAACATGCATGAACACAATTTGAATAAACAATCTCACCAGCTACCAGGGCTATATAGAGAAAGGCCTCTCTGTGAGCCATTCATGTGACATGGCAGTGCAATAATTGAACCTTGGTCCCCCTGACCCATCTGAACCTGGGCTGCAGTTTAATATACTAGACACTCAGCCACCATAGCTTTGTACAATTTGTATCAGACCAAAGATAAATGCTAAAGTGCTTATACACCATGATTGTATATTAACTTTCTTGCTAAGTTTAGTAAGGTCAAGCTCACAGGCACAATCAGCAAATTTGAAGATAACGGACCAGGTGACCAAATCACTGACTTCACCTATACAAACCAAGATAACAATGCCTGATGTAGGTAACCTAACCACACAAAGTGTGAAGACAACCATGAGTGAACAATCATTTTAAAAGTTGGTGTGGCCATGGGCTCTGCTACAGGGGGAAGGGGGGATGTGTCTCCCTCAACTTTGGGATTTGTAACATTACGCCTATCAGTGTTGCATGGAAAGAATTGACTTCAGAAGGCCTCCGTCACCCCCAACTTTCGGAGTGTGGCGGAGCCCTTGGGCAGTGTTGGAATTTTCATTTCAGGTCCTCGTCCGGGAGAACACAATTTTTGGAGGTGGAGAACAGAGAACTTTGCAAATACTTCACTATAGACACAGTGGAGTATTTGCAAAGTCAAATTTAGTTAAATATGTGCAATTGTCATTGGAATTGCAGGCAACAATGCATGGACAAAATCAAGAAGAAAAAAAATCTTCTGGACCCCAAAAGACCAAAAAACATCTGATTTTCCAACACTGCCGGGCATTGGGTGTGGACCAAAGGATGTTCTAGTGCTATTTCTGTTATTTTATCATAGTCTGACTAGATGTTCCAATACATTTACATTACCAAAAATGTAATGTTGATGTGGCGATGCCACACCAACTTGGAAGTTGGTGTAGCATTCCCCACACCTGCCATACTTTATCCACCCATGAATACAATTTGATCGCTGATCCATTTTGGAGCATAATGAACCACAGTAGTATCACCCTAGGTTGCAACCATAATAAATAACAAACTTACCTTTCAAGTTTCTTGTTTTTCAGTTCAGCAGACACATGCTTTTCTGAATTTTGTATGTAAGCTACTATCAATGTCACTGTCACATTAGGTAGATTTTGAGGTGTGGCTTTGACAAAGCCTGGCTCTAAACCACGGGGCATAATTAAAACTTGAAATGCTTCTAAACTCAAGGAACGGAATTATTCAATCAGTAAACTATTATCCTCAAATCTTCCAACTCATCTAAGCAGTGTAGAATCGCATAGAAATACAGTACATCTGCGTGCATCTTATAAGTCTTTCCTGCGTCAAATATGCTGACATTCACCTACCGAAGCTCGACGTCACGGTTCGACCGGCCAATCAGAATGAGCCATATTTTCGCTATGAATAATTCATTTTCAGACTAACTAAGCATTTTTAAGCAAAATTGTTAAAAATTAAATACCAAAAAAATAACTTCTTTTGTTGTATACCAAGATATCAACAGCTTCATTGTAGGTCCCAACCCTATTGAATAGGCGGCGTCTGACCGTCTGGCCGGACCCTCTCGTCCAGGGGAGGGAGTTCATGACGTCATGTGTTTTGGGATGGGGCGCGTGGGGTCAGTGTCCGAGCGGCCGGTAGCGGTGATGGTGACGCTGACCGTGTGGATACTTGCGCTAATTTTCATGACAGCGATTTTATTCTGGCGTTAATTTTTAACAGCGAGATGAACAGGGACGAAATTGTACATGACCGTGATTTGTATCATACTGCCATATCTTTCCATAGAGCAAACAACCATCCCATAATTTCGCGCTTGTTAAGGAGACATTTAACTGCGAGAATCGTAAACATTCCAACACAGCCTTCCTCACTCTCCTTTTCCTTGGGAAATATTTACTTTACTCAGTTAGCTTTGAGCTTAATACATGTTTGACAGTGCAACATATCAGATCAACGATCAGATAAATCAGATACATTTTCCGGCAATGAAGATAACGTTCGTGAGGAAACAAAATTTACTAGTCTTGCAATTCCCGGCGGCTTAGGGCTGTGTGGAAACAATATTAGCACATTTTCGACAATTCGACAAAAACAAACCTGTTTATCAAAATCATCACGACACAACCCATAAATTATCTGTTTGTATAAGTCGAAACGTTGAAATGATGACCCTGTCATCAACCGATCCTGACATCAAAGGCTGCGTAAAAAGGCTTACAGATTAAGTCTCAAATTAACCACAGTGAAGTTAATTTGACTGGATTTGAAATGTCACCAATCAAACCAAATAATCAATCGAACCGGATAATTGAATGACAAGGTTAAGAAAATATCGGTTACCCTGTCTGCTGGAAATCGGGTTAGCCATTCCTGAACATTTTCAGTACGGGCATTTCACATAAATGATCACATCACTCGGGTTTTACCAGAAACAGTTGGCCTTCAATATATCAGAACACATTGCTCACCAAAACAAACATTAAACCTCGGAACCTTGAATTGAGTATTTAATGACATCGAGCCGCAACAATTGCATTACCCTGTTTTGTAAGCATTGAAGTTACATCATGGCTTGTCCCTACATAGATATTATTACGTTAATATTACTAATTGTATTACGTTAATTCCCTTCAAGCTAGCGCTCCATCAATCGCCCATTGATATTCCTTTTTCAATCGCTCTTTCAGTCACATTCCGAATTAGAGTACTAGGTAATACACACAAGGCTATATTTACAGAAAGTGGTGCACCGAAAGTGGTGCAAGAAAGTGGTGTCAGTCACATCAGTCATATCAGTTCGAACAGTCAATCAGTCAATTAAATCCCATCGGCAACCACCACCAGCATTCGCAAAACCTCGATAATTGGTTGCATATAAAGATGACGTGAGTTATAAGACACGCAAACATAAATGTCCATACCATATAATAATTTTGATTTACGTTAGAAGTTATAACTAGTCAGGCAAACAATACATTATAATTTGTCAACCATACACATACTCGCGTAGGCATAATTAAGAATATCGTGACTATGTGACCAAACAAATGCCCAAATGGCAGGGGAGTTAAAATACAAAAAAAAGAAGAAGAAAAAAAACTGCCGAAACTGCAAATAATTTTTTTGATGGTATTCAGATGCACAAACAAATTAACTGAGCGTGGGATATCAGGAGGGGTATAAGGATTTTGCAGACTTTCCGACCTTACTTGATGATGCACGTTTTTTTTCCAGTCTCCAGTATGAATTTACAGAGCTAAAAATAACAGCAAATATTGAAGGCTATCACCGACATAACTATCTTGGGTTTCCAACCTGACTTGTGATGGTCCTTGACACGGCTTCTCTGAGACTGAGGCTCGCGGCGAGGAGCCGCGGCCCCAGCCTGCTTCCGTCCCTGCTCGCTGCCCCATCTTGTCTCCTCTGAGACTGAGGCTCGCGGCGAAGAGCCGCGGCCCCAGCCTGCGTCCGTCCCTGTTCACTGCCGCACTCTGTTCCTCTGAGACTTACTTGGACTGTTTGGAGGCCTGGGCGCACTATCGGCAATTTCAAGATTGGTCCCGTCCTCGCTGCTCTGCTGTTCGATCTGCCGACCCCCTTCACCCCTCTTGCAGGCCCTTTTATCAACTTTTGTCTTGAATAATCAGGTCAGTTGCCAGATTGGCGCCTTGCTGCCGTGATTTTTTTCCACTCGGTTTTAATTTTCGCTTCCCTTTTGCTGTCCTGTCATTGGTTCTTCTCACCCGGCTGCAGCGGCCTGTGGATGCCTGCGGCGGCCGGAACTGCTGTCTACAGCGGCCCAGAGGCCGAGCTTGCTGCCGTGATCTAGGTCAGGATCCTGCGCAGAGGCTTCTGCCGAGCGCCGTACGTGACCCGGGCCGCTGGCCGGCGCTCACGCTTAATGGTGCCGCGCAGCTGCTGTTATGGCGTCATTTCATGGGCCGGGTGCCATAATAGCGACACCCTGGCGGTACACAGGTCGGAACGATACCCCCTCTGTTTCTTTTGGACAATTTAAAATGTATCTCGCTACACTTCCCATTCAGAGAATATGCATTGGATTGGATCAGATCAATTATTTGAGGCTCATGTTATTTTAACTCATTCTTAATGACCGAGGTGCAATTGTTGCTCGGTGATCTTTGCAAGGTCAGCTGAGGTCATTCAAGAGGTCACCAGCACTTGCTATCAATAGCTCTTGATAGTATAAAGATAGAGACTTGCGAATGGCACCAATATGTGTGCCTTCTCAACACACATCGCGTCATATGCAACATGACCTGCTTGAATCACCACGTGACCTTGACCAGAGGTCAAATTTCGAAGTTGACCTAACGAGGTAATGATGAAAATGGTTTGAAGCGAATTGCCGAGACAAACACGATTGCGTCCAAATGATGGCCATATCTCGATGAAGTAAGAAGTTATTTGAGAGAACATACTTGTGGAAGAAAATCCCTTCGTGACCTTTGATGATCTCTGGAGTCTGGAGCTTAAGCTATTGGCCTGAGTTTAAATTTGAGGAGACCCCGGTGATTGCAGTTTGCAAGAACTTTCTATTGCCTTTTTCCGTTTGTTCCTAGCTAGCATAGTTCCCAAGATATTTGGAGGTTTCTGGAGCGAAGTCCTCTACTTGGAAAATTTAACCTTTGATGACCTCCGGTGACCTCAATATTGACGTGACCTAAAACAAAATTTATAATTTCGATAGAGCTTGTCTGGAGCTATCTAATGCTGTGTTCTGCTTGTCGCTACGTTGCATGATTTTGTTTTAAATCTCAGGGGGGCGGAAATCAATCCCGGCAGTTCGTGGTTGGCTCGAACCCCCGGCAGTGCGCGGATTAAGATTAGACGAAAGCTTTGAGAGAAAAACAGTCATGCTTAAATTAAGCTTTTGTAATGGTTTACTAGGTATAGCGGTTTAGGCATTACACAAATTCATTTTCTCGGAAGAAACATGGGGCGCCCAAATTTTGACATGCTATGAAGTTAATCGGCTGCCTTGAAAAGAAATAAAAATATTCGTCTTAAAGTATTGCGAATGTAGTGTTCTATCTATTGCACACTTAGCGATGCTTCACAGACCATAACGGTTTTCTTAAAGGGACTATCCCATCTTAACATTATATTTGAGTTGAGATAGCGATTTTAATGGCTTGGCATTGAAATTAAGTATGGTACAGTTAAAACAACCACAATGATCTAATCAAAAAGATATTCGAGTTTGATTTTGATATTTGTAAAAAATAAAGCCCATGTGTATTTGAATAGGGCCTCTAAACCGACAGCGTCGTCTCTATTTACCCAACTGGTAATGATAGTCGACTTGTTTTAAGGTCAGCCTTGGAATATTTTCGTCTTTCATTTCTCGATCCCCGGGTGGTTCGCAATCTAGAGGCTAGCACAATCAGCTGGAGATGATGATGCAGCTGTTGGCCGCCAGGTACCGCCAGTGAGCCAGGATGCTATGACGTCGCAAGAAAATGGTACCAGTTAAATATTTAAAGCTAAATATTTATGTATTTATAAATAATTAAATCAATCAATATTTACTGGTACCATTTGCTTGCGACGTCATAACACCCTGGTTCACTAGCGGTCCCTGGCGGTCAACTGCTACAACAACTCCAGCTGATAGTGCTAGCCAATCTAAACACCGGGTCGTTCGTTTTTTTTTTGCGCAATAGATGTCGACAAAAAATTGTGCCATACATTTGGCAGCACAAATTATTTCCCTGTTATTTAAAAAAAAATATGACGTCACCAACCCAACATTCCGCTTACAACTAAAAACTGAATATGTTCCAAGATAAGTTTTTTGTTTGGAAAAAAGTTCACGAACATGTTCAGCTAACCTCGCCTGACGTGTAGACATACAATCAAGTGTGATTCGACAACTTTTAAAAAGGTGGGACAGTTCCTTTTAACCCGCGGTCCGCGGAGGTCTCTGGCCGAACGCTGGGGTGGGGGGGGGGGGGGGGGCGTAAACTTTACCTCTCTCGTATCTTCCGAACCAATAACCGCAACGATACACGCAAGGCGGCATTCGAAAACTTTCAAGAGACTTACCTGAAGCATATGAAAACATGAAAATAAGGTCACATGCCAGGTCACAGTCAGGTCAAAGGGCAAAATCAAGCTATTTGAATTGACTGGTCATACTTTCCATTTAAAGCTTTAGATTGCGACCATTGTCGCACAAAGTACTCTCAAAAGTCGAATTCATCTACCGAATAGGCGATAGTAAAATTGTGAGCAAAGGACGACCTCGACCTCGACCTGGCTAGACCCGATCCGGCCCGGTCCGGCTCTGCCTGGCCGCTGCGACGTGTAACGCTAGGATGTAAGTTTGGACCCGATAAGTTGACAGCACATTCCGTGCCATTGTGACCTGATCTGATGGACATTGGACAAAGGCGCACCTCTCCCCTCCCCTCCCCCCAGCTCAGGCGCCGGCCAGGCTGCCGCTGTAGGAACTCCCCTACTTAGACCAGGTCATTTGGCCTCGACCGCAGCGCCATCTAGTTAACCTGGAAGATAAAGAGTGAAGAGACTGGACAATGGGCATACCTATCCGTAGCCCTAGGAATAGTACAAGAAACCTGTGCTAGTACAACAAAAGGTAGTCAATAGCCATGTCCCATCCATTGACAAATGGCATGCTCCAAACATATTACCCGACCCAAGAGTCCGTTTTGTTTGGTCGTGTCCTTCGAGGGCAGGCATAGACGGCGGCCGCCATTTTCGGGGGCGGAGTCCCCGCGGCCAGATAAGGTCATTATCACCGCCCTCCCCTGCCGTGGGATGACACCAGCTGGTGCCGGCCGCGACGGGGGTGCTCCCACCGTCATCGCCCCGACGAGGAGGCAGTCGCCCGCTCAACTCCACACGGACAGGTGGGTACTCGGTACCGTACAGGCTTCTTAACCCTCGCCCTACGGGGGGCTGACAGCCCCCCTGAGGGTTTTCTTGAGTAACGTTTTACACATACGGTTCATCTTACTGAAATTTTCGGTAGCTGAGTTTACAGCAACTATACGTAGGCTGTAAAAATTTATTTGAAATTGGTGGAGAAATTGGGGAAATACTGACGTTTTGATGACGTCATGTTGGTAAAAAATAAAAATATTTCAAAAAATCGTAGAAAATAGAGTTTTAAAGAAAATTTCAAACGCAGTTTACCAAAAATACAAAATGGCATTATCTTTAAAATGGCAGTCTCAAATTTGAAAATTTTGTTTTTTTTACCCCTATTGTTTTTTTAGGGGGGGGAAATCCCCACAAAATCAACATTTTCCAAGATATTAGAAAAACCGGAATAAATGTGAGAGAAATGAGTATGGACAATGGTCATACCAAATGTCAAAGCAATATCTTTATTTTTGACTGAGTGATGGCTCCCTAAGTTTAGGAAACTGATTACGTCATTTGTAAAAATAACTTTTTTTGACTTTTTTTGACAAGATACGAACAAATAATTACCTTTTCTGTATCTCTGAGCCAAAACTAGTCGAGGAACATGCCAATTTATTTACATTTATCAATTTCTAATTTTGAGGTTTTCTGAAGAGCAAAATCGCTGTTCTGGACGTGGTAAATCCTAGGCCATTCACTAGACCTGGAAGCTCATCCGTTGACCTGAAACCTACAAATCGCATACTGTTTGATTCCTCTCATGACAGGCAACATTCGGGTTCTTAATTGCTCTAAGTTGCTTGGTTTGGAAGTTAAC
>JAXIVJ010009947.1:0-49123 GCA_036785665.1 Chirona hameri
GTGTGGCGCAGCGTCCACGCGCCAGACGCACTTGAGTTGCCGGGAGGTATTTATAGCCGTGAGGCAGGCAGCGCCGCGCGTCCACGGCGGATGGTTAATGTGGAAGGAAATAGGCCTAACACCCCACATCAGAACCTCGTCCAGAGCTGATGCAACTTGGATAAATATACCAGTAAGGCGCCGTAGTTGCAGTGACGAAGCACGAGCGCGAAGGAATGTATGGGGAATTTAAACCTTGATCGTGCAAGTAGTTTCTGAGATACAAAAAAGGTGCGGCACTTACGCAGCGTGCAGTGGCACCCACCTCTTGACTCGTGGGAAAGGCGGCGGCTGAGAGGTCCCGAACCATGCACCAAATTTGAACACAATCGGCTCAGCCGTTCTGGATACAGAATAGGGGTGTGCACGTGCGCACGAGCCGAGGCACCCCACCCTAACTTGATGGGAAACTGGCGGATGAGAGATCCCTAACCACAACACCAAATTTGATCCACAATCAGGCTCAGCCAGTTCCTGATATATAGAATAGGGTGTGGTATCACGTGCGCACGTGTGGAGGCACCCCACCCCTGACTTGTGGAAAATTGGCGGCTGAGGGGTCCCTAACCCGCACACCAAATTTGCACACTAATGGGCTCAGCCTTTGCAGAGTTTTTGCGGAGGAAAACACTTTTCAACACCCCTCACGCGTGCACGCGCCCACGCGCATTGTATGGCACCCACGTGAGTCGGCACGGGTCTCAAACAGGGTAGGTTAGGATGGGGCTGATCAGCAAAGAAGTCAGTTTGTCAATAGACGTGTGGTTGCAGAGATATGAAATTCTCAAAAGCGTCGCCACAGGTTCGGGGTCGGGTCGGGTCGGGTCGGGTCGGGTCGGGTCGGGTCGGGTCGGGTCGGGTCGGGTCGGGTCGGGTCGGGTCAGTGGCCGGGCTGCTCATAATCAGATTCTTTCCCATATACCACGGAAGGACGCGCAGAGCGCGAGCGCTCGCTCGTAATTAATCAAATCTGGCTCATGGAACCCAGAATCGCTCAATCTTGTTTTGTCACTTTGCCTCAGCTTACCGACCAGAACAACACTCCAAAAATAAACTAAATATAAAAGCTGGGCCGCAGGAACTTTCCCTCTGCGGCAGCTTTAGTGGTGTCTTCATGCACCTCCAGACGGCGAACAACAGCTGTGCACGACAGTGGCAGGGCAGCTGCGCCCGGTGTGATTACGTCCGTCTAGAGAAAGCGACCACAGCGCGTGGCTGGCAGGCCGCAACCAGCGCAGTTGTTACATTCGGCGGGGCCGACCTTGCGTCGCGCCCCGCGTGGAGCGACTCGGGCGCGGCGCGACATGACACTGTGGAGGATGGCACGTAGCGGCTCGCGCCACAGCGGAACGGCAGCGGCGCTTATGGGTCTCATGGTCCGCCGCCCCCGGTCCGCTCACGGCCCAGGTGCCGCTCCCGTCGCCGAGCGCAGGCCGGACACCTGCCGGCCGCGAACCGGACCGAGATGTCGGCCAAACTGCGCAGCAGCTCCCGCCGCCCGCCCGGCGAGCGGCCGAACTAGCGCGGGCGGGCGGCATCTGGTACGGAGGTATTGGTTGGTCGGTCGAGTCGGTCGGATGGTCTGATGGTGGGGTGAGCCGACGGGCCAGCAGCGGCCGACGCGCAGGTCTAACGGCCGGCCAGACGCGCCATGGAACCGATGGTCCGGTCAACGCCACTAGCCGCTCCCAGATCAGCCACAAGCCTCCTGCCAGGACGCGCGCGAGGCACAGCTGGTGACGCGTTGCTGGTCGGGCAGGGCCGGGGACGATCCGCACGTGTGAGCAGGTAGCACGGCCACATTGGGGGCGAGTCGGAAGCGCGCCCTGAAACGTGCTCCGGTGCCAGCCCTAGGCGTATGTACGCAGTTTCGAACAAAGTCGGCCTTGGCTGCAGGGACGTCGCAGAGGCTAAACAGCCTGGGGTCGGAGGATAAAAACAGTGCTGGTTAGAGAGGGACGCAAGTTTGGCATGCTCAGCACCCTTACTGCCAAATTGAAGGGAGAGATTTAGCAGCCTAAAACGTGAAAACCGTTGAAACCGCGCAGCGTGATGAACTAGAGTGAGAAGCCCGCAGAAACTGCGATATTTTGCACTAGGCAATCGGTTCACATCAGTCGCGCAATTTACCTTGTTGTTTCCACAGCCAAAAATAAATGGTGTGCATATATAGAGGTGGCAAAAGTTGATATTTTTGGACCCAGACCCAGACCCGAGGACCCAAAAGCTGACAAATGAGACGGCCTATTTTAACATGTTAACTGTGGGGGCAAATGCCCCCCCCCCCAGTGAGCCGTTTTTGACCCCCCCCCCCCAGTCAATAAATGTTGCCCACACCTGATTTCTGTAATTCCATGCCATTTTTCGCTTGATAGGTATTCAAGTCTAATAAAATTAAGCTTACCTGGTGATAAATGTGTACAAATCCAATGTAAATGTTCATGATATCCTAAGTTTTAGTATTTACACAGCCAAAATAAGATATCTTTTAAATATTACCGTGAATATCTTGAAGTTCAATATCCTTTGAACAATTGCTCATTAGCGCAGAGTGGGGAAGATCGTGGGGTTGTTGGATCAGGAAACGTCGCACACAATTTTGAAGTGGGTGGTGGGCAACTGCATGAGCCGATTGTGTTCAAATTGGTTGTGTCGTTAGGGCTCTCTCAGCCGTCCCTTCCCACAAGTCAGCAGGGTGGGGTTGCTTCTGCAGCTGCGCACGTGGTTCACCACGTATTTGTATATCAGAAACTACTTCCCTAGATCCGAGGTGAAATTCTCCATACAATTCCTTTGCGTTTCTCCGTTCAATCGCTCAACTACGGCTCCTTACTGGTTCGGTAAAAAGGTTATGGGAAGGAAAATGACGAATGACCTCAGGGTGAATAGATTTTACCTCGTGGAGGTCACAGATTAAAAAATAAATACCACATGGATCTTTGCATATAGCGGATCAGGAAACGGAGTGGTTGCTGGTGGCTTGGGTGGTGGGTGGATATGGGGTGGTTTGTGGGTGGGGGGCAAAATTTCCACAAGCCTCACACCAATCCTGAACGCATCGGAGTTGGGCTGGCATTGATAGCTGATTTAAAGCTACTTTCCTTAGTAAACGTGCTTAGATTTTATTATATATCAGGGAAATGTGTCAATCTTGCGCCGATTTCACGGGTTTGGGGGAGGGGGTAATTGCCCATTTTGCCCAACCGTAGATCCGCCATGGCTCTTTGTAATTTTGCAAAAGATGCGGGACCTTGGTGAAAATTGGGGCAAATTTTTCCCATTTCTTGTGGAATTATATGCATTTTCATGTTTCACCAATGACTTTGAATTGGCGAGGTCACAAAGTAGACGTCATGCCTATAGGTCCACCGATATCTCACTGGGCGGATCCAGCCCCTCTTCGTGGGGGGCAATCTATTATGTGGCAAAAAGGTACCCCATTTATTTTTATCCGTCTGATTTGGGCTGGCCACCACCTTATTTTGGTATTCGATGCTTAAGAAATTCACTTCAAATATCACATAAAAAAAAGATTTTCCCCCGAAATAAAATCTTTTTCTTTTGGGGTCAAAAACAACAAATTTCCGAAAATCCGGAGATAGCCATTTGAAGAAAATGTCATTTCCTTTCTTTTTACGTTTAGTTTTGCAAATTTTTTTAAATCCATTTTCTACGATTGTTCAACAAACATTTATCGTTTTTCCCACCAAAAATGGCATGATATAGACGTCATTATCTTCCCAATATACTACATCAATTTCATTGAATTTGGTGAGAAGACGTAGAATTGATGCAGCATATGTGTACTGAATGGTTTGACGTTGATATCATCATAGTTGTCAAGTTATTGGGCAAAACCGGGAGGGAGGGCTGATTCTGACTGCCCCCTCCCCACCCCCCCCCCACACTAGCGTGGGCGCGGGTAAAGTGTCACGGGGCTGCTTGAATTGCATCAAGGATGCGGCTGTTTGGTTTATCATTGAAGAAAAGGGATGCATACAAACTTCCAATTTAATCACCCGAGAGAAGACAACAAACTCCGTTTTCATGAAAGTTTTTCTCCTAAGATCATTGTTTGTCACGTTCAGGTGTAGGGAACGCGCGGGGACTATACTTTTATTGAATGCCGCCTCCCATGATTCCTGTAGGGGGGAGGTGCATTTGCCCTTGATGCCCCCTGTGAATCCGTCAGTACCAGACAATAACCGCCAAGGAGAGCCTCTGCAGACACATAATGGAATCATATTTCCCTTTTTCCAAATTTGTATAAGCAATTGCCAAGTTTGTGTCCATGCCGCCGTAAGCGGCGCGAAATTATCGTTTTTTTACTGTGGGGTATAGTTGATTTAGACTGCTGCAAAGACCAATATTTACGATTTTACGATAAATTGGGGAACGCGCAGCGGTGGGGGGGGGGGCCCAGGGGGCATTACTTAGTATGGAAAATGCCCCCCCCCCAGATTCCTTGGGGAGGCGGGGTGGGGGGGGGCATTTGCCCCTGATGCCCCCCCCCCCCTGATACCGCCAGTGCGATATAATAAAGTCATCCGAATATCAGAATTGTACGGTGATTTATGACATGATTAAAATCCTATGAGTACCCCTAACTGATTGGTACAATACAATGTGGCTGCGGGCACGTCCTTTACATTTTTGGAGCAGGGATCACTAGACCTTTTTGACCCTTAGTTGGATGACTCCTGAGGAGCCCCGAGATAAACAAATTAACATGTTTGGTGCAATTGATAGGCAAGCATTGTTGTACAAAATATGGCGGCGCGAAATGGGCGTACGTTTTCCGCTATTTCCTCAAAAACTAAGGGGGAGTGGTATTGCGCCCCCACTGGCGGATCCAGGGGCGGACATCAGGGCAAATCCCCCACCCCCCCCCCCCCCCCCCCACCGCCCCACAGGAATCTGGGGGAGGGCACATGCAATACAAGTATCCTCCCCCCTCGCCGCGTTCCTGCACTGAACGTGAATAACAATGATCTTAGGAGAAAACTGCATGGAAAACGGATTTTTTTTTCTTCTCTCAAGTGATTGAATGTGAAATTTTGATGTATCCCTTGCTTTCAATGATAGACAATAACAGCGCCACCTGATGCAATTCAAGCAGCCCCGGTGACACAGCGCCCCGCTGGAGAGGGAGGGGGGGGGGCAGGAATCTGCACCCTTCCGGATTTTCTCAATAACTTTAAAACTGTGATAGGTATCAACGTGAAACTTTCAATACCTGATACTGCATCAATTCTACGTCTTTTCACGAAATTTCAATGAAAATTAATGTAGTATTTTGGAGAGATAATAACGTTTTAATGACGTCCATGTCATGCCATTTTTGGTGGAGAAGAACAATACATGTTTGAAAAATAAAATACAAATAGAGTTTCAAAGCAAATTGCAAATAAGAACGTCCAAAAGAAAGAAAATGCCTTTTTTCTTCCAAATGGCCATCTCGGATTGTGAATGTTTTTGTTTTTGACCACCAACAAGAATAGTTTTTTTCGGAAAAAATGTCAACAAAATCAATTTTTGTGAATTCGAAAAAGTGAGGAATTTCTTAAGCTCCAATACCAAAATAGAGGTGACCGGCCCAAATCCGCGGAGGAAAAAAAATGGAGGTACCTTTTTGCCACAAAAAGATGCCCCCAAAAATGGGGGCACCTTTTTGCCCCCCCCCCCCCCCCCCCCCCCCCCACCCCCCCAGTGGTTTTCTCTTAAAATAGGCCCTGCACTCTACAGTTAGTGCAAGTGAACTAACTCTTGTAGTTGCAAATACATACAGTTCAGATTGACCAACAGCACAAGGAAACCTCGTATCAGTGGTCCTACTTGCGTGAAAACCAGCATGAAACATAAGTTGGACCAAGTCTGTACCCGGTATCATTTGGCGGGACCCCAGTCTGGACCAACTGGGTCCAGACTGGGTCTAGAGACCGGGTCCTCGTTTTGCCGCCTCTAGTGTGCAACATCTGAAACCAAGTAGCGTAGTTTTGAGATATTGACCATTTGTCTGCAGCATGAACACATTTTCCCCATTAGACGACCTTTTCTTGAATTATCCGCTCCAAAGCTTCAACAATCTGACTGAAAGTATCCTTGCACCCACCACCACTGCCTCTGGCTCGTTCATATGATAATTTCCCCAGTCGCCATTACTGGCCGACGCCCTGTCTGGCAAGCCGTGACTGACGGAAAACACAAGCAGCGATACGAACAAAACAGACATCCGTTCAGTGGCGGCCGTTTTCCCAGCTGGCGCCGGTTTTACAGCGCTGAGCAGAACGATCTTACCCACCCATTACAGGCTCATTACAGGATAATAGTTCACCCTTGGAAATTTTTCCCAAACACGATTTGATTATATTTTGTATACAAATTCTTTTTATATTGTCAAAAATGGCCTATATATCGCACCCATTCAGGACAGAAGGCCGTACATTTATTATTGTTTATCAAAACTATACGCATACTCCCCCCCTCCCCTCTGCAGTCAGAGGCCTGACGTCACGCCAATTTAAAAAATGGTTCAGCTAATCAGATTCGAAAGTAGTCGCGCAAGGATAGACTCGCATTAGAGTTGTGCCCAACCGGCGACCCCGGCGGTTCGCTTGCTAGCACCAGCTGCAAGCTGATTGGCTGATGGTATAGCCTCTGCCCGGGCCTAGATCCAGCACCACATTCTTTCGCCATCACCGCATTCCTTTGCCAAAAAAATCAAATATATTCAGCTGGAGTCTTTTCAGTCAAGGAAACTTGCAGATAGGGGTTTCCCAACACGGGCTACAAAAACTGCTATCTCAGTTTTAAAACTAATGTTGAAGGTGAACTATTTCCTTTAAGCAGGAGGCAAGTGTCAAAGGCAGGCTTGCGAAGACCGTTAGATGATTTGGCGCTTCAAAAATGGCACAGGCTCCATGACACAGATCCATGCCACAGGCAAAAGCAGGAAAGTCAGCCAACTCTGCTTCAGCCGTTAGTTGAAACTCGCTCGTCTCACGGCGGCTGTGAAAGGCAGCGTCTTCACAACAGTCGACTTCGCTATGATTGGCGATGCGTGACTTGCAATATCGACCTTTACGATACAAACAAAAGCACAGTCCGACACGCCTCTCGAATTGCACGCACGCCTGTCATTACGACGTGAGCGAAAAAATGACGGCGCTGCCTATCCAAAACCCCGGCCTGGTTTCGATGGTCATTTCCCCGGCTTTCACGATGATGCCGACATATTCCGTGTAAACGGTCTTCGGCCGTACGCAGCGGGCCAGACGACCGAGTGGAGATTTGGCTGTGGTTTGTGGACCAGATAACCAGATGTGTGCTAGTGACGAGGGACGACGCAGGTGACGGCCGCACGACGCAGCCGCAGTGCGCACTTGGCGCCGTCCCGCGCGGCGATACCCGGCGCTCGGCGGTGTGACCCATCAGGACGAGGTGTATCCGTCCCGGGGGCTGCCAGCCATGCCTCCTGCGAACGTGACGCAGCGGCCGAACTATGACGCAGACCGGTTCGTCCCGGGCCGTCACTGATACGCCTGCCACGTGCTCAGAAATGACCGATGTCACTACGCTTACCCACTGACAGCAAACGGAAGACACACAGATCGCTCTTTGACAACATACGAACCACACCCTGTACCCCTGTTCATACGTGACTACGTGACAAGACAGCCTTACTCACTGCTACCACCGGTCACATCTGACAGATGAGACACTAAGTGCAGGTGATAAACGCGCACCTGAAGCCAAACAAACACCCGGCTCCGTCTACTAGAGCGCTATACAGGAGCCGTGTACCCGTCCAAACAGCACCCTACGCTTTGATCACACCATGCGTACGCCAGTGGCCCGAATGATCGATAGACGACATGGTTGTTCCCGCTGTCGCCGAGCCGCAGCGATACGCAGTAGGCATTACGCACCCCCATCAGCCTATCGATCCTGGCCAGACGCACAACAAAACCACCGCTGCAGGTGTGGCGGCAGGCGGCACATGTGGCGTCTAACGAAAATGCACTGAGCTGTCGGGAGTCACAGCCAGGATAGAGAATAGTCGTGATATGTGATGTAAACTATTGCTTTGATTCAGTTCCAAAGGCTATATTTCCAGCTTTCAACTCGTATGCTTTTGCTTGTAATTATTCCATTTCGCTCAGACAATGCGAGACCGCAATTAGTCAAGTAGCTCACGGAAACATCATACAAAGGCGAGACAAGGAAGAGGCCCGGATGACAAATGGTCTTCATTAGACAGAGAAAGAGACAAGGACACAGTGAACCAAAATTCCATTTTTGCTTGGGTGTCAGAGTGGAAAATTGAGCCAAAAGAAGACCATGAGAGTGAAAAATTATGTACAAAATGGTACAATATTGATGTCTGTTTTGAATATGAAAAGCAGTAGTTTTTGTTGAAATGAAGTACCTTTATTTAGTCAATACCTTTTTATGTCAGAATCAATATCACAATTCATAATTTGGGAGTGAAAAATTCACTCCAAAATGGGAGTGAGAGTGGAAAATTATTCACATTTGGGTGTCATTTCCCACCCAAATCGACCAATTTTGGGACACTGCAAGGACAAGATATCACATCCATAGCAATGGTAGACAAGCGAAAACGTCCATTACATAACTATGCACACTTAAGCACACGTTTCACCCTTGTTGGTGTTCGCTCTCGTCATCCAAGCCCACGTGTTATCGTTGTTGTGAGACTGTGCGTGTGCTAATCGAGGCCGACTGATACCCGAGCTGGCACTATCAGTTTCCGAATGCAGGGATACAGCTAACCGAGGACGCCAGATTTTCGGTACGTACCGGGGCGGCCGGCGGTGTTCCATACCCGGGCACAGACGCCAACGTTTCTACCTTTCACTGACCACAACCCACCACCCACACCCCCACAAGACTGCATAACTCAGAGTATCTACCTCCCACTGACCACCAGAGCTGCCTCGAGACATCAAACAACATGCTGTTTGGTGTCTCGGGACCACACCTCAGACGCTGTGCCGACCGGCGCCACCTCCCCAACACCGAGCTCCGGCTTTGTGCCGCGCGGACAAGGCACCTCTTCCCCTCTCAGAGAAAGCTTCCCCTCTCAGAGAAAGTAACGCCAGCCGGAGCGTCGCTCCAAGCTCAACAAAACATCTTCCGCGCGGCAGCGTGAGTCCGCCGCGGAGGCAATCAGGCGGGCACGTGGCGCACGGACAGAAGAGGTCAGGCGGGCACGTGGCGCACGGACAGAAGAGGGGCAGTGCGGCGCGGCTCCGACTGAGGTCCACGGCGCTGTCCAATAACACCGCCCGATCGGCCATCTCCGCACAAAGCAGCGCCGAATTGCGGCAAAAACGTCAGTAGGGCGGCAAACAAAGACGCCGAGAGTCCGAGACAGAGATCGATTCGTCACCTCTGGCAGGCGTCACACAAATATTAGAAAATACGACTGACGTGTAGAAACGTTTATAGAAGAAGTTATGTATAGCACGCGAACTTGCCGTAGAGTTTTATGGAAGTGGCAATTTTATGAAGCCATCGTGGGTTAAAAATGGCCAGTCTCAGAAGACGCACGGTATCGCCTATCGCCTATCGCCTTATTGACGTCAGCAAAGAAGGGCGACGTTTCAAAAGCATGTGCAAAGTGCCCAGGTCAATCCACAGTAAGTTAAAGCAGCTTTAACCATAACCAGATCTGCATGACTGATCAGCGATCACCAGCCCACACCTAGCACGCAACTTTACGGTCTTCAATAAAATCATACAGATCGGTCCGTAAAAGACGAACCTCTTCCCGAACGTGCGGAACATGACTCGGCAAGATGGGCCATAAACGCACGAACGTGAGGCTGGCTGGGATTCATTCGAGCAGCCTGGTAAAGAATGGATTATTTATACTCGAGAAAAGCGTGGTGGTGGTTTGAGGTTTTAGGGCACCGCAACTACTGCGGTTAAACAACGCATATAACGTAAAGCGTAGTAAAGCGTATGGCAATAATTGTGGATAACACAATCGTGTGGAACAATTTAGTGATAAAATGCAAGATTTCCTTCAAAAGTTTCCTTCAAAAAACTTCTGATATTTCAATTCAGATAAAACACAGAAGAAAAAAAACGAGACAAATCGCCGAATGAGCTCACCCGAACCGCGCAAACCGATTAAGCCTGGCGTAACAATAAACGTTCTAAATCCTCCCGTGCGCTCATCCCGCTCCCCATCCGGGCATCAGGTGTCCGACTTAATCGTTTGACCCGAACATTTCGAAAGGTCATTGTCGTGCTCACCGAACGTGACCGCCAGTAAAGGGCAAGGGTCGGCACTCGGCAGGCACACGTCAGAGCCCCAGCCACGTATCAACTGTGGCTAGCAGTAGCAGTGTAAACTGTGGCTAGCAGTAGTCAGCACTAGCAGTATGGCCAGGGAGGAAATGCGCGTGGAGAGGCAGAACAGCTCCACCAATCTCAAACTTAGAAACATCCGTCGGCTGTTTGACAAAGAATGAGGCCTTTGGGCTACCCATCTGACGCTACTGGAAGGCTGTGCGGTCGGGTGTCGGGTGTAGAGGGGTGTACCGTCAGGTGTCGTGTGTAGAGGGGTGTACCGTCAGGTGTCGGGTGTAGAGGGGTGTACCGTCGGGTGTAGAGGGGTGTACCGTCGGGTGTCGGGTGTAGAGGGGTTTACCGTCAGGTGTCGGGTGTAGAGGGGTGTACCGTCAGGTGTCTGGTGTAGAGGTGTACCGTCGGGTGTCGGGTGTAGAGGGGTGTACCGTCAGGTGTCGGGTGTAGAGGGGTGTACCGTCAGGTATCAGTAGTACTCACGAGATGCAGTCTTTGGGCGAGTCGCGCCGGGAGGAGGCGAGCGAGCCGCGCGTGGACGTGGTATTGCTCTCGCGCTGGGCCTCGCGCAGCAGTCGCAGGTAGTCGTCACTGCCCAGCGGCAGCGGCGTGGTGCGGCGCGGAGACGCCGTCTGGTACGTCAGGTCCACCCACGACTCTGTAGATAACACTGTATGGTCACGTGGGGTGGCTGGAAGTCACAAAATATCCTGAAGATTGACTTGTATGCCCTGTCATGGCGAGTCCTGCACAAGAGTAGTGCAGTCTTGAGTTGAGTGCAGTTTCACACAACAACAGATGCAACCAATGTTGCCTACTGTATGCAAACATGGGTCACAAACACAATCAAGGACATTGTAGACCTGGCAATTGTCGGATAATCAGGCATCTCCAGTCTGGACCAAAGCTAGCTGTGCTTGGTGCCATGCCATGCTTTGCCAGACCTAACTTTTGTTACTTACTAGACCATCTTGTATGACAGGTCTGCACGCAGCTCTGAACAGATCACAATAAATACACAGAGGTAGGCAGGGTGGTTGGTTAGTTGGACCATCTGATTCAACATGTCTGCCCACAGCTCTGGACCCAACACAAAACACATGCACAGGGTTAGATCGGACAGCTGGTTAGCTGGATCGTCAGGCATCATTGGGACCATCAGGTATGACAGGGCTCACAGCTGTGAACAGAACACAAAACATATGTACAGAGTGAGACAGGGCAACCCATCACTGGAAGCATCATCTGTTATCACACAACTACCCATGCCTCTATAGAATACAGATCAGCGACTACAAACACACATAATTACACAGGGTGGTTAGCTAGTAACACCAACAAGTGCATCAGATCCAACCACAAACCTGTGCACACAATACAGACCAGTGGCCACACACACACACACACTCGGATAACAAACACAGATGGGGAGACAAATCAGTGAGATCATCATGTGGTATGTCAAGTCAGCACAGCACACTACACAGTCTACTCTCAATACATCATGTTTAACAATGTGGCGGATCAGTGAGACCATCTGGCAGGTGAAATTAACATGTGGCCATGACTTTGTACGACAAGATATCTGGTCACTTCAACTTGACACATGGAAACATCTAATGGACTCCATTTACCAATGACTTTGACCAAACTCTGAGGAACATCAACATTACTGAAACAGTTATGCGTCCTGGATTTGCAAAATACAAAACAGGACAATACAAAACATGTTTCAACATGAAATGGCTATGCTATGCTGATTCCACCACAAATAAGCAAACTACCATAAATTCAAGCATGGTGTAATGCTGAACATTTTGAGATCGTAGTGGGTGGTGTATTGGTGCCTAAGGACATAGGGTAGGCAATCATAATGCATCATATAGTGCCAGACTGTTCATGCCAGTTAGGTAGGTATTCATGTAGATGATACCTACTGACACACTATAGCAAACACAATAGCATGAAATCTGCCATTAGGATGTGCCCAGGATTATGATTGTCTACCCTATATACTACTGCCACCATGAAATGTCTAGTGTTACAGCATAAGCATGCCAGGCCTTACACTACAAGAAGTTTACTCCAACTTTACAGCTACCTCCCTATATCGATAAGCACATACATTCACGTAGAGAAGAAAAGTCGATTGATTTATCCTACAAGAAGCTAAATAGAAAACATAAGCAAATGCCTCCCTACCTCCCAGAGTTTCCTCCGGACTTTTAGGAGGAGTTGAACTCATTGTTGTGAGTAGCTGTTTCCAATCGAACAAGTCACAGACTTGGCCTGAACTCCACCAATAACAAAACGGAACAAATGAAAGACCCTCTTGAATGCAGCACACCCGAACTAGTCATGCGACGCGAATCCTCCCGCCCTGACCCCACACCGCCACGGCCGAAAACGAACTGCTAGCGCTGGCTTTGTTTTGATCGTGCACGCACTCCCCTGCTGTACCGTCGTGCAGGCAGACATCAACAATCTACGACGTCATTACAGGAACTCTAAAAATGCTTTGTCTCTTGTCTTGGGTGAAATGTAATTTTCATTACAGAAATGTACATTTTTCGGTATTTATAATTTTGTTGTATACTCATTTTAAAATTGAATACATAATTTTCAGATTTAGTAAATAAAGTTCCGTTAAGAATGTTCTTGAAATATGAGACATTTGCAGCGCATTTTTGCGCCATTGCACAAATGTATTTTTTGTTTGCGCCTGGTGGCACTGAAGTTCGCGCGTAAGCTGGCGTTTTCCACGGTCACGTTTAGGTGTTTTCCCGGGAGTAGCTGTGAGCGTTTGTACACGGTTGAACTTCTTTCTTTATATTTGAAGTGATACTTTCTCAGTCAGAATGAACTCAACTGTATTGTGATGTGTGAACACTGAAATTACATGTGGCAAGCACTGTTTGAGAAGTTTGTTCACTGGTCTGTTGGACCATGAACTTCAAATGAAATAAAGGTAAGCATTTTTGTTATTCACGTTATTCAGCTCAAGTTTGACAATTGAGCAGATTTTATTTGTAATTTGTATAATTTATTTAACAAGAAGTTTTTGGAGATAATCATGCATTGGCATTGAGGCAGGGTAAACAACTAGCGCCGGACACATCCTAACACTAACACCAGACTTCATGCTATTGGTGATATTGTGCATCAGTATCATTGATCATCTACATCACCAACAATAGCATGACAAGTTTGTGACACTGTGACAACATGAGGAATGCTAGATTTCCTCATGGGCAACCTGCTCCTTTTGCCTCTTATCCTATCTACTTATGTAAGCATCTTTGGTAAGCATCAAGTTAGTGTTAGGACGTGTCCAGCATTATGACTCTGCCCCATACATGCTTATGGGAGAAATTCACAACAACGACATTAACATTTACAGGCACCTTACCGATGAAGCTGGAGCTGGGAGGCATTTGCCTCCCCATTTTCCTCTGTGTACACCAAACATAGTCCACATAATCCTTTTCCTCACCAGTGCTTTGATGGCAATATAGACCCTGTCATTCTCATTGGATAAAGTCCTCAAGGCCCTCCAAAGCCTTGACAGTAATACTGTCATGGGACCTGACAACTTGCATCCTCTCCTGCTAAAAAATTTGCCACACAGCTTGCTTACCCCCTCCATCTCATATTCACTTGGACTCTCAATGAAGGTCAGCTACCCAGTGATTGGAAATATTCTATGGTCATCCCAATCTTTAAGAAGGGTGCAAGGTATGACCAGTTGAATTACCATCGCATCAGCCTAACTTCTGTGTGTGGCAAGGTTTTTGAGAGGATCCTTTGTGAACACCTGACAAAATACCTGGAATCCAACTCAATCCTATCCCCCAACCAGTTTGGTTTCCGCGCCTCAAGGTCCACAATGGACCAGTTGCTGCTGGTATATGATTATGTATCTAAGCACATGGATGAGGGAGGCATTGTTGATGTAATACTGTTTGACTTTAGTAAAGCCTTTGATGTTGTAGTTCACAGTTTGCTCATCTCCAAGCTGCACTGTTTAGGAATTCAAGGAAAAACCCTTCAATCCATCCTTTCCTTCCTCACCAACTGCTCAATGAAGGTCTGTGTTAATGTCAAACAAGTCAGCCAAGGCAAGTTCTCAGTGGAGTACCCCAAGAGTCTGTCCTCAGGCCACTACTTTTGTTTTAGTTTATATCAATAGTATTGGCTCCAATTTATCCTGTAGCTATAAGATCTTTGCAGATGACCTCAAAATATATGCCTGTGTTAGCTATCCTAATAAGCCATCGCCTGCCCCATCCTCCTCTAACATCGTTCAATGTGACATCAACAGGCTGTATTGCACTGCCTTATCCTGGGGACTGTACATGAATGTGAAAAAGTGTGCAGTCCTCCACTTCTCAAGATCATTTGCCAATTTGGCACCTCCAACATATACTTTGAATGGTATTCCCATCCCTTCTGTTGGCTCTTCCTCTGATCTTGGAGTCTTGATTGATACAGGACTAAAATTCCACACCCATATTCAAACAGTCACCCACAAGGCTGGTGGCCTTGCATATAGTTTCTTGAAGTCCACTGTGTGTCGATCCCCACAATTCATGCTCTTTCTCCTCACTACCCGCATACGCCCAGTAATAGAATATTGTTCTTGTGTTTGGAGCTCAGGCTTTGTCCAGGACTTGAAATTGCTAGAAAATATCCAACGCCGCTGGACCAAACATATCACTGGAATGGAATCCTTGACCTATGGAGAAAGACTAAGAACTCTCAATCTCTACTCTATTCAGGGGAGACTGTTGCATGCAGACCTCATTCAGTACTAGAAGATCTTTAATGATAAATCTTGCATCTTGCCTGCCAATTTATTTCATCAGCCTCCTCAGAATCGCACTCGGGCCACTGCCACAAAATCTTCCCCCTGTAATTCATACTGATGTTAGGAAGCGTTCTTTTTCACAAAGGTGTATATCTGCATGGAACTCTTTACCTGCTAGCACTCTATGCTTACACAATGTAACTGCATTTAAACACATGCTAGACCGGGATATCAATGATGCACTGTACACTTATTTAGGTTGATTCTTGCTTGGTAACTGCGCTTTATCTGTGTAAAATGGATGTTCCTCACTGAATTAGGTATCAAGAGACTTGTTATTATTCTGTTGAATTTTGTGTTAGGAGACACACATCTCCAGTCAGTTTCTCCCCTCAATTTGTGCAACTTTTAAGCAATGCATGCTGACTGGAGCATCTTTTATGTCCAGGGTTCCTTCTGTCCAAAATCTCCTGAAGCCAAATCCTCCACAATTCCTCTCCATGGACGCTTATGAACCCAACCAGGTAAGTAAACCAGGTAAGTAATTGTGCCCATTCAGGAACCATGGTGCTTTTCTTTGGTTGTTGTAATTATTTAGTCTGAAACCAAATATGTTATTGATAGAATATTTCATAATGTGAGCATTGTGGATATCAACTGCATCATATATTTTAGCTCATGTAGCAACAAACACAAGTCACAAGGGGCTGAAAATCAACATCAGATAATTGTCTACAGAAGCCTTCCTTCCATTTCATTTCAGTTTTGCTGCATGATGAATTTGGGTGAATGGCAATTTGATAGAGCATGAAGGTTGACAAACATAGACTATTGTGATAGCACCTTATTTCGGGGTACTGACCATAGACCCACCATTAGTTATCAGTTAATCCATATAGTATGCACACGTGCAAATGATAATCTGTTATCTCTATCAGCGCATATGTGGCCATATCAGTTGAGCGATTATCTTTGAAACCAAACTAATGATGACCTGTGTGAAGATGTGCATAACAGCGGTTAAAAATGGTCCTTTCCAAAATTTTGGAGCTGACACTGGCCACGGCAATTGGTCAGTAGTTATATTTCTCAGTTAATTTACCAGTTTTGTCTTTTACAATAGGTGTCAATACAACCTTCGCAAATGAATGCGGTGCATAGCTATGTTTAGCCATCATCGTGAAACATAAGGACAAATGCGTTGCACAGGAAACACCAGCAAATTTACATTGCTCAGCACTGAGCCGGTCGTTACCGCTAGAACGACCCGATGATAATTCAACAATAGACTTAGTAACTTTAGAGACATACAAACATTCGAATTCATGGATTGCTGTTGAAAATCTCTGTGGAACAAATTATTTACATCCTGTATTTCTCACACTATTACACATCTCTGAGAAATGATCCCTCCACATGTCAGCAATGTTTCCCTCACCCGAGATGCTGTTAATCGATGGAGCGAGAGGCGGGCTGCTATTCAGCTCTTTCACCTTTTTCCAGAATGTAGCCATACTGTAAGGATTTTGAACAAGTTTGTCCGCCAGCGACTTAGCCCTCAATTTCTTTTTATGACGTAAGTAATAGCGTAATGCATAAACAATGACCGCGCTAAGCGCAGTTGACGATAAATATATCCATCTCGGGGTTTGCCCACTAGTGCCCATAATGCATAAACATCACAAATAAGAATATGACTGTCCTGAACAAATTAATTCCAGCCAGGAATATTCCGTCTTGTTTTGCCACCTAAATTTTTCGATATTGTTGCCTCAGAGGCAACATTTCGATATTGTTGCCTTCTTGGCATGTAATTACGCTTTCGTAATATGCATGAATAGCACTACAATGATCAATGCTGGAGTAAACGCCACAGTGCATCAATTCATACGGTACATCAATTTGGTCCAAACTATCGACTACAGCAGAGGCGTAAACCTGGAGGTCGTCCGGTCCCAATGAAGCCCAGTCGACGACCTGCCTCTCATCCACTCCTGTACCAGAAGTATCAGAATTGAGATCACAACCCTGAATGGTTTCACATGTTTTCACATATGGCACAATGTTTTCAGACACTGTTTGTGACTTGAATACAAACAAGTATTTTCTTATCACGGGTTTCTAAAATAAACGCCTTATATAAAAAACGAAAATCACAACATAATTATTAAATATATTGATAGAAAAATAGGGACCTGTTGGTAAATGCAGTAGCATGATCATAGAAAATCAAAACAAACCAGACTGCCAAGGTTTATCTCTTAACAGGTAGGTACCTACACACGGTGTGACAATAGATGACGTCATCGGAACCGAACTACCAAATAAGGATGGGCCTTACTAAGGCCCAAATTTAAAAATCGAACTTGAATATATCTAAGACCAGATAACTGTGTTTGTTTTAAATGCTTTCTTCCTAAATTTCACAACATAGCCACTAATTTGGCTATCTCAACTCAAAACTAATGTTAAGGTGGGAACAGCCTTGGATTTTTGGTCTTTTTCTGGACTTTTTGGGTCCATAAATGTTTGCTCTTTATTTTTGTGCTGGAAATGTGCTCTCTTTCACTTGATATTACCCACATTGTAGTTAAAATAAAATTGCGATTTCCTCACAGGGATTTCCTATATATAAAAATATTGAATTTTTACTTTCCAGGTAGAATAATGTTTCAAAAAATGAAACTTAATTTTCCTAAAAAGAAAATCTTACTCTCTTTTGGTCTATCTACCTTTGGATTTTTACTTTCCGGGACCAGGTCATGAAAGGAAAATCCATCACTGGGTGGGAAAGTCCCTTGTTAACACGCGCAGTGGAGAGGGGTATGCCACTAACACGCAGTGGAGGGGAGGGTACTTTAGTGCCCCCCCCCCCCCTCCCCTGCCCCCTAGGGTGTAAAAAACTTTTTCGTCAGTGCAAGCTTGCCAATTGACACGGCGTTCTTCTTTAGGCCAATAACAAGTATGCCAAATTTAATTTCAATCCTTTGTGTTTTGGTCCCCCCCCCCCCCGGGCCTCCGTAAGTTGTTGACCCCTACCCAAAGGTAAAAAATGAAAGTCGTCCTACAGACCTCCGCGTATGCTCATTTGAAAGCTCTTGTTGAGTCGAGTAAACTTGAATTCAGTCGAAATGCTCTACATTCGAGTTTTCGTTCTATGAGACGTAAACAGAGCCCAAAACCAAGCCTTCAATAGAGCTCTATTGAAGGCTTTCTTTTGGGCTCTGTTTATGACTCATAGAACGCAAACTTGAATTTAGAGCATTTCGACTTAATTCGAGTGTATTCTACTCGACAAGAGCTTTCAAATGAGCACACACGGAGGTCTACGACGACTTTGACTTGTGACTTGTTGGGTAGGGGTCAACAACTTATGGAGGCCCGGGGGGGGGGGGGAGCCACAACTCAAAAGAACGAAATGAAATTTGGCATACTTGTTATTGGCGTAGAGAAGAACGCCGTGTCAATTGGCAAGCTTGCACCGACGAAAAGGTGTTTTATTTTTGGGGGACACCCCACCCCCTAAGATCTCCGTAAGTATGAGAGCTAGAACGATCAAACTTACAGGTAGTTAGATACTAGGATAATCTACATTTTCTGAAATTTTCGTCACCTTCGGTCAATATCTTCCAGGTCAAACGAGGTCACGAAGGTCAAATTTGGCCAAATGTCATTTGTTTTGGAATTTGACCTATGTGACGTCACAGGTCACCAGCAATGTGTCCAAAGTTGTTTCCGGGGATGAAAATTGACATTGTCTAGCGAATGGTGTTTGAATCATCCCGATCCGACTGTTGGTTCCGAAGATATCGCTTTGCCGACCTCGATTCCCAATGCCTCGATTATCAGACACCCCAAGCATTGCATTAAGAAATAGGCGTCATTTCAACGAAACTTTCACAGAAAAGCTTTATCGTACCAGAGTTTCCGACCTCGATTCCCAATGCCTCGATTATCAGACACCCCAAGCATTGCATTAAGAAATAGGCGTCATTTCAACGAAACTTTCACGGAAAAGCTTTATCGTACCAGAGTTGTATCATGGATTGGTCCTAGACTATGGAATTCCATTATAACACCTCAACTCCCTTCAGAAAACATGAGTCATATATCTAAGGAATGCATTAAAAAAATAGTAAAGAAAATTTCTTCCAGGCATATATCAACATAGATACATTAACGTAAACACACAACATAAGCATGCATGAACGTACATAATACATACATAAACATAGTAAATCAGGGATGGAGGTTTATATTGGTTCTGACCAATATGAATACCTCTATTTCTCCTATACTTTCTTGAAGTAGCATTCATTTAATATTACCTCATACGCGAAAGCCACCTCGACCAATCGGCGCTGGAACCCGGTGAGACCGAACAGCAACAAGCTTTGCTTAGCTGGGAGGACTCACCGGGTTCAGGCAAAGACCTGCTTACCTCGACCAGGACCTGCCTTGCCCCATGCCCAACCTTGTATGACTGAAAGTGTATCCTGCCTCACTGCCTGGCATACCTTTCGGGATAGCAACGAGATCGGGGCAGCAGACAGTGAGGCAAACACTTGCGATCCTTACTAACTCGGTTACGTGTGTGAGAATGTAAGATTCCCAGCAGCGTAGCTGGGGGGGGGGGGGGGGGGGCAGTCACTTGCTGATTTCAGCAACTACTTTCTGCCTTCTTATGTTTGACCACAGCTAACACCACAGCCCTGCTCTCTTCATTTGCTGTTTTATTTCTTCCATTTCTTAGCTGGGAGTGCCGCGACATTTTCTCTTTTGTTCTCTGGTGTTAACGTAAGGTGATGTGCGTCGTTGGGATAGAGGGCGGGGGCACTCCTGGTCACATGTCCATCGGTGGCGGCATAGAAGAAGAAAAAACTGGCCGCCATCTTGGACTGAAAATCCATATAACTCAAAAATGTATGGACCGATTTTGATTTGTTTGCGTCAAACGATCCGCTATTGAGTTGGCGTTAATGGCTTGCAAAAAAAAACACCGCCCTGCTCCGCTTCGTTTTCGGGCTATTAACTAAAAACATGTGGGGGGGGGGGGGGGGGGGGTGCACAAAGGTGCCCCCACCCTCCACTGCGCGTGTTAAGGTGGGAAAGCTTGAGTGCCTACCACCATGCTCTGGATTTCTATAAACCAGTAAGGCGCCGTAGTTGGCGATGAACGAGCGAGCTCGAAGGAAATGTATGAGCAATTTTAACTCGATCGGGCAAGTAGTTTCTGAGATGCAAAAAGGGTGCGCACGTGCGCACGTGCAGAGGCACCCACCTTAGGTTTTGTGGGAAAGTGGGGCTGAGAGGTCCATAACCACACACCAAATTCGAACACAATCGGCTCAGCTGTTCCTGAGATATAGAATAGGGGTGTGTGCGTGCGCACGTGCAAAGCCACCACACCCCTGACTTGTGGGAAAGTGGCGGCTGAGGGGTCCCTATCTACACACCAAATTTGAACACAATCGGCTCAGCTGTTCCTGAGATATAGAATAGGGGTGCGCACGAGCAGAGGCACCCCACCCATGACTTGTGGGAAGGCGGCGAAGGAGGGGTCCCTAACCACACACCAAATTTGTACGCAATCGGCTCAGCCGTTCTTGAGATACAGAATAGGGGTGTGCACGTGCGCACGTGCAGTCACCCCACCCCTGAGTTGTGTGAAAGTGGCGGCTGAGGGGTCCCTGAGGGGTCCCTAACCACACACCAAATTCGAACACAATCGACTCAGCTGTTCCTGAGATATAGAATAGGGATGTGCACGTGTGCACGAGCAGAGGCACCCCACCCCTGAGCTGTGTGAAAGTGGCGGCTGAGGGGTCCCTGCAGATCGCTGCAAATCTCTAAATAACTAGTTGGGTGAGTGCTTACCATTGTTACCCGGGCGGCGGTTGATCGGGATTAATACCGAAGCGAGAGGCGCCGAGAAATAAGTGCGAGAGCATTTCTGCGCCAATTGCAGGTAATTGTCTCTATTTCTTGTGTATTCCTATTTCAATCAAATTCGTTGTGTGTGTGTGTGTGTGTGTGTGTGTCCCTAACCACACACGAAATTTGCACATAATCTGCCCAGCCGTTGCGGAGTTATTGCGATAAAATACTTTTCAAGACCCCTCTCGCGGCACGCGCCACGCGCAGTGGTAGTCACCCACATGAGTCGGCACTGGTCTCAAACAAGGTAGGTTAGATGGGGCTGCTCAGCAAAGAAGTCCGTTTGTCAATGGGACGTGCGGTTGCAGGGATATGAGCTCAAAAGCGTAGCCACGGGCCGGGCCGGGCCGTTCATAATCATATTTTTCCCATACACCACGGAAGGATGAGCGAGCGCGAAGCGCTCGCTCGTAATCGAAGTGTGGTCATAAATTGTCTTTTTGCACATTGTGCTTACATTGTTGGTAAGAATTGCAACAGTCATATTCAGTGGTTACAACCTTCTTCCTTCATTTTTTCTTCTCATATTTGTAAAAATATTGTGATGGCTTCTGCTTCTTTGTACTAAATGTTTCCAAGACAATGCCATTCTGAATTCCTTCTGCTGAGTAGCATGGTGGGTGTGTAACTGTTTGTTTAGTTAATTTGACAGTGTATCAGGAAATTCTCCGAGCAAAATATAAATATTTCAAAATTGTAACTGTTGGATCATGAGATTGATGGAAAAATTGCCTACATCTTCTCCACTTTCATTATCATTCATCATGGATGAATGATAATGAAAAGTGGGAAGGATAAGCAATAATTATGGAGTAAATTGTACATCATTTACATGCCATTAGTAGTTACATTTTCCTATGATCAAAACTTTTGAGATTCTTGTTGAATGGTATGCATAATTTAGGGACCTTCAATACTATGTATTTGTAAGCTCACTCCTTAACTAAAATGCATACTTTATGTTCTCTAAGTTCCGTTTGTTCAGTGGCTTGTGAGGTGGTCAAATATAATTTAGTTATTGTTTGTTACCTTTCATCAAATTGTCATACCGCCATTGCACACATTTTCACCATTACACTCAATGGCCTGCAATTTAGAATACCTACCCCAGCATAATGTTCATTATTTGTATTTGTCATGTTTCACCAGATGATTTTGATTCCCTATTTATTTGTTATTTATTGGGACCCAGTAGCACTATTGTAATCATTTGAATGATTGCAAGGCTTTGAGAGCATGTTCTTGGCTGGCAACAGCATGCATCTCAGAATGTTAACCCGCGCACTGCAGGGGTTTGCGCCGAACACGAACTGCAGGGGGGTGATTTCCGCCCCCCCCCCCGTGAGATCTAGAAAACTACGCTACGTAGCGACAAGCGGAAAACGGTATTTGATAGCTTGATACAAGTTCTATCAAAAATATTTGAGTATTTTTTTAGGTCAGGTCAAAATTGAGGTCACCAGAGGTCATCAAAGGTCAAATTTCCAGTTTTTTCCTGTCTTAGGACTTCGCTCCAGAAATTCCCATATATCTCGGAAACTATGCTAGCTAGAAACAAACTGAAAAAGCGATCGCCAGCAATTGCTATTTGCAATCGACAAGGTGTCCTCCAATTTGATTTCAGGTCAATATTTGAGGCTCCAGAGGTCAAAAAAGGAAAAAAATCATTTGTTTTTCAAAACTGTTTTTCGCTGATAATTTGTTATCTAATAAAGATAACGGAAATATGTTTACGCCATTGTGCTTGTCTCGTCAAGGCACTTCGAATCATATACATGGTGACCTTGTTAGGTCAACTTCAAAATTTGGCCTCAGGTCACGTGACCTTGACCTGAAGTCAAGACCCAAGTAGTCATGTTGCGTATAGGGAGACGTGTCTCGACAAGGCAAACACATTGTTGTCGGGTTTACTTCTCTATCTGCATTATGTCGCGAGTTATTGACAAAGATGATGGTGAACTCGGATGACCTCAAATGACCCCATGGGGGTCACTGAACAAAACTTACACTTGGATCATCAAGAATATCACATAGTAACATGATCCGGAGGTAATTGGACTAATGCATATCCTTGAAATAGCAAGCATTGCAATATTTCCCCATTGACTTATTATGGGGAGGTCACGAGATTGACTGACCTGACCTTAGGTCACCGATATCAAAATTCCGAGATATACGAATTGTAAGTACTTATGCCCTCATGACACCCTGTAAGTTTCAAACTGATCGGTGAGAAACTCTGGCTTTGGCACAACTGCAAACGTTTTTTGGAGGTGGGGTCACTTGGCCTGGTCTAGTGACCTGACCTGAGATGACCCGAGGTCATTTTGTTTTGTTTTAAAGTGTGTGTAATTGATGTCCCAACAGGTGTGCAAAAACCCGACGGCGCTGCGCGCCGCCGTTTTTTCGCTATCTGCGAAAAACCTGAGGGTGGGGCGGATATCAACCCCCCTGCAGTGCGCGGGTTAAGGTTATGGTTAGGGTACAGGCATGGAAGGTCCCGAGGGACTTTAGGAAGCCCGCTCAGTTACTAGTATTGGCCTAGTAACTGAGCGGTTGTCTGGATGGCCTAGTTTTGTACTGACGTTCTTCCCAGTGCTTGTCGAGTTTCCTCTTGAATGTGTTCACATTTGGGGACATGACGACATCAGTCGGTAGGCTGTTCCATAGAGGCACCACTCTGATGTAAAAGGAGTTCTCTCAATTGTGTACGAACACGAGGCTGCTGAATCTTCAGAGGGTGGCCACCAGACATGTGCCATGGCCAAAACATAGGATCCAAGATCCACACGATCCCACGAGAAACTGATTTTCCATGATCCACATGATCTCACGGCAATTTTTCTTCCAGGATCCAAGATCCATAGGATCCCACAGAAAATAATTTTATAATCCACAGGATCCCACGACAAAATGATACTGCAGGATCCATGATCCAACAAGATCCCAGATTTTGGATCCTAGGGATCCTAGATCCCGGAACTTTTTTGGATCAGTTGGCACATGTCTGATCACCACATGTAAATCTTACACCCTTGACATTGAGTGTGGGAGTTTTAAGGCATGCAATACATGCATTCTTATATTGAAGCACCATAAAAGTGAAATATGCTTAAGTTTTGAAACAGGTGGGAACGAGAGCCCCATCAGTCATTAATTCAGGTTGGAATGATGTTGGGTCTGGCTGAATGAGCTGGAACAGGATGGGGGCTGAAAATATGTCCTGTGGAGGGCCAAAAATGACCAAAAAATAGGATCCAAGATCCACAAGATCCCACGAAAAATACTTTTTTCAGGATCCACAGGATCCCATGACAAAATGATCCTGCAGGATCCAGGATCCAACAAGATCCTAGATCTTGGATCCCGTATATTTTTGGATCTTGGCACATGTCTGGTGGCCTCGAGTTCGACCAGAGTTTTCCATCTTGAAAAATCTTCAAGAATGACATTTAGCTTGTGGGTAACTATTTGATAGACCAAGATCATATTACCCCTGCATCTTCTGTAATACATGCTTGGGGGTGCACTAGTTCAGGCGCTCTTCATAGCTAAGATGCCATATCTCAGTCACTAGCTTGGTGGCACGCCTCTGAACACGTTGTACAGCGTCTTGGTCCCCACACAGCATAGGTCCCCAAACACAGTTGCCATACTCTAGATGTGGACGAACAAATGCCTTGAATAACATGATAGTGTCTTGATAGTAAGTCTAGCAAAAGTTGCTTTTACTAGACATAAGGCTCTGGTCGCCCTCTTGACAACCTTTGCAGTATGCTCGTGATAAGTGAGGTTGTGGTCGATCCAAATGCCTAGGTCTAACTCACTTGAGACCCTCTCAAGCTCTGCTCCTGCAATCTTGTATGGACATTTTGGGTTTTGCAGCCCCAATTGCAAGACCTTGCATTTCCGTGCATTGAAGGGCAGCTGCCATTTTGCAGACCACAGTCCAAACTTGTCCAGGTCATCTTGCAAAGCTTCTCGATCACTATGGTCCGACACCCTTCTGTATACTTTCGTGTCATCGGCAAACATCATGGAGCAGCTCTGCAGTTGGTCAGGCAGGTCGTTGACATAGGATAGGAACAACAATGGACCCAAAACAGTTCCCTGGGGGACACCACTGGTTACTTGTACCCAGTTAGAGCTCTGTCCATCCACAGTCACCCTCTGTCTCCTGTCCGTAAGAAAAGCTTCAATCCAATGCAATATCTGTCCCTGGATCCTGAGAGTCTTGAACTTGGAGATCAGACGTCTGTGTAGCACCTTGTTAAACGCTTTCTCGAAATCCAGGTACACAGTACCAATTGAATCGTGAATACCAATTCACAGACCATAGAATTAGGGCATCTCAGAAAATATGCAGAGTTCAAACCATCAAAAACAAATTGCTTCGAAGTTGGTAAATATAAAATAAAGTAAATGTACCCCTTCTAGTTTCATCTTCTATTGAGTTTATGTCAATGTACCTACCTACTGCTCCAACTCGGCTCTTTTTACAGTTAAGATCCCATAGTTGCACCAGAGAATAACGGCTGGGCCTGTCTTGTTTCAGAATGGACTCGTCGGGCCAGCCCCGTGTCATCTCTCGTGACGAGGCGCTGCGGATCCTCCGTCAGCAGCAGCAGCAGCCGGCTCCGCCACCGCCACCGGCGGCCACGCCTGCGGCCGCCGCCAGCTTGCCCTCCTGGCTGCGGGCGGCCGTCAGCGCCACGCCGGCCCCGGCCCCGGCCGCGCCGTTGGTCAAATTGCCGCCCGGCATCAGCGCTGTGCCGCAGCCAGCCACACGACAGCAGCGGCAGCGGCAGCAGCCTCAGCAACAGCAGCAGCGGTTCCTGCAGCAGCAGCAACAGCAATTTCAACCACAGCGACTGCAGCAGCAGCAACAACAACGCTTGCAGCAGCAACGGTTTCAACAGCAGCATCAGCTGCGTTTACAACAGCAACAACAACGTCTAAACCAGCAACGTGTCATACAACAGATTAAGCAGCAGGAGGAGCAGCGCCTTCAGCAACAGCAGCAGCAGCAATACCAGCATGCTGATGAAGCGTACGACGACGGCAAGGAACGGTACGACGATGGCGAATATTACGAAGATCATCCGGCTGCGACGAATGCTCCCTCTGCGGAGCCAGCCCGCTTAACCCTCCAAGAGGCAATGGCGCTGTGTCGACAGCAGGCAGCGGCGGAGGCGGCGCCGTCGGCCGCCCCCGCCCCCGCCTCCGCCTCCGCCCCCGCCGCCCCGGAGACGGCCGGTGTGGGCTGGATGGGCGGCTCGGCGGAGGCTGACGAGCCGCTGGACGCTGAGTCTGTGCTGGCGGTCAGCTCGCCGGTGCCGGTCGAGGAGCCGGCCGAAGCCGAGCCGATGGAAGACGAGTACTCAGACGGAGACGCGGCCGAGGACGAGTACTACTCGGACGAAGAGGAAGTTGGGCACCGAGAGTATGAGGAGAAGGTAGAAAGCCGGGCTGAAGGTGAGGCCGAGACTGAGGCCGAACCGGCGGCGGCCCCTGAGCCGGTGGCGGCGGTGGCTGAGACTCCCGCTCTGCCGGCCGGTCTAAAACTACCAGCTGGTGTCAATCTGACCAGGAGTGAGCCGAACCCAGCACCAGCGGCGCCGGCGGCTCCAGCAGCACCAGTGGCACCGACGGCATCACCTGCGGCGGCCGCGTGGCAGCACCAGTCGCCGCCGGAGCAGCAGCTGAACGGCGATGGCGCAGAGGACGCCTACAGTGACGAACTCGGCGAGGAAGAGGAAGGGGACTATGCCATGGATGAGGAGGACGGCGAGCAGGGTGGTGAGGGCTGGAAGTCGGCTGACGCCTGGCATTACCCGCAGGAGGAGACTGGTGCGGCGTCGGAGGCGGAGGCGGAGTCGGGAGACGCCTATACGGCCGCCTCTGCCACCACCGCGTCCAGCGAACCTCGCAGTCTCACACTGCAGGAGGCCATGGCGCTGTGCCGACAGGAGGCGGTCGGCGGGGAGCCTGCCGAACCGCCTCCTCCCCCGCCGCAGCCGACGCGTCGGCCGGGCCCGGCGTCCGCCCGCCCCATGCCGGCATCCGTGCGACAGGCGCGTCAGGCGGCGGCGGCGGCCGCTGCCGAGGTCCCGTCGCCGGCCCTCGCCGAGTCGGCCCCGCAGAGTCCGACCTCGCCGGCGGCGGAGGTGCGAACGGCGCCGGCGACTCAGCCGACATCACCTGCAGAACAGGCAACAGCGGCGTCTGTCCAGGAGACGCAAGAGACGCAGCCACCGCCGGCGGAATCCGCGCCGGCCGCGGTCAAGCCAGCTCCGCCGGTCGACACTGGACCCAGGGAAGACGAGGGAGCAGCGGAGATAATGGAGGATGAGGAGGGAGAGGACGCTTTGTTGCGGGAGGACGAGGAAGAGGACGCCCTGCTGCGAGGCGAAGAGGATGAGGAATTATACGAGGGCGACCTCGGCGATGAGGAGTTGGATGATTACGGCGATGAGTCCTGGCAGGGTCCGGGGAGCGCCAGTGGCGCTGCGGCGGAGGCGGCGGTGGCAGCAGCTCCGCCGGAGCCTGTCGCCCAGATGCCGGTGCCGCAGGTGGCTCTGCCGCCCGGGATTCGGGCAGTGCCGGTGCAGCCGGAGCCAGCCTCCGCGCTCTTCCGACTGCCGCCCGGTATCCGCGCCGTGGCGGTACAGGACCCGTCCCAGGACTCTGCCCCGGCTCGTGTCCCGACGCAACAGCCGCAGCAGCCACAGCGGCAGCCGCAGCGGCGCGATCTCGGGGTCCGTCTACCGCCGGGCATTGCTGCCGTGCCGCTGGCACAGTCTGCCCCGGAGACGCTGCGTCAGCCGGAGGCGGCGGAGCGGCGCCCGCCGGACGCTGGGGACGGAGGGTCAGGAAGCGGTGCTCCGGCGGCTGCGTCGGAGCCGCGCCATCTCACGCTGCAGGAAGCCATGGCCATGTACCGGCAGTCGCAGTCGCAGGCGGCCGAGCAACCCGAACCGCCCGAACCGCCGGCCGCCGCTGCCGACGAGCGGGGCGACGAGTCTCGAGTGGAGGAAGACGACTCGCAGCTGGATGGCTCGCACCTCGCGGAAGGCGAGGCTCGGTTCAATGATGATGAGTACGACGATGAGCTTGATCAGGAGGACTTTGATGAAGACGACGAACTCATGAAGAACGGTGGGTGGCACGAGGATGTCTCGCCGCAGTATCAGAACGAGCCACAACCGGAGGAGGTCGCAGCAGTTCCAGAGCAGAATCAGGCTCGTGCAACCGAAGAACCGGCTCCGCAGGATGATTCGCATCTGGACAGGGAGCTTTATGCTGATGACAACGGCGGCATAGAGGATGAGGATTCGCGTCTAGAAGAGGATGATTCACGTCTAGAAGAGGACGAATCGCGTTTGGGAGAAGAGCATTCAGCCATGGAGGAAGGCGAATCACGGCTGGTGGAGGACCAATCACGGCTGGAGGAGGACGAATCACGTATGGAGGAAGGCGACTCGCAACCGGAGGCGAGCGAAGCACATCTCGAGGGATACCAACCACCCGAAGACGTAGAGGTGTCGCGTCCGGAGGAATCGTCGAGTGTCGACAACGTCACCTCCCGTCATGGAAGCATGTCTTCCGGCGCCGAGAGCGCGGCTACCGATAGCTCTGACTCAGAAACTGGTGAGCGGCAGCCTCCGTCGGAGCCAGCTGCCGCGGACTCGGCCGGTGACGCCGCCACCGAATCCAGCCCTGTCCAATTACCATCCTCCGCGGCCGACCAGCCCAAACCAGCCAGTCCGAGCGACTCTGCTCAATCTCCTGCACCAGCCACCGGCGAGCCCGTACCAGAGTCCGAGCAGCCGGCCTCCAAGCAAGAGGCTCCGAAGAGCACTGAGGACAGCAGCGGTGTACCGGACCAGCCAGCCTCGGAGCCACCCTCGGAGGCGCCGGCAGTGGAGAGTGGCGGCGAGGGAGGGGGTGCGGGCTCCGACCAGCTGGAGGACGACTCCATCTCGGAGCTGATCCGCGGTGCCGTGCTGGGCCCAGAACTGATGCAGGCGGAGGTGGACGGCACCGCCGAGGACCTGTCGGAGGTCAAGGACATGCTCAGCATGCTGGAGGAGAAGCCCGACCTTCTGGATGGTGATGAGCAGGACGAGCCGACGGAAGACGAGGACGAGGAGCAAGGCTCATCTGAGGCGGACGGTAGCGGGTCAGAGTCGGACCGCCGCGAGGGAGCCAGCGACAGCGACGCCGGCGGCGCAGAGTCGGACGCTGCCGGCGACGGCCCGCGCGGCAGCCCCAAGCCCAAGCGACGCAGGAAGAAGGGCCGCAAACGGAAGAAGAAGCGGCGCGCTGACGGTGACTCGAAGGACGACGACGAGACGGGTCCGATGAATAAGCGGCGAAACATCCGTCATATCATCACCGATGAGAAGCTCGACACTGAGACGCTGCGCGCGCAGGAGGAGGAGAAGGAACGTCAGCTCCGACTCGCCGAGCAGAAGAAGTGGTACGAGCAGTTTAAACGCGAGCAGGAGCGCGTCGAGCGTGAGAAGGAGCAGGAGCGGCTGGAGCGCGAGGCGGCAGAAGCCGAGCAGAAAGCCAAGGAGAAGGCGGACACTGATATTATTGTGCTCTCCAGTGATGACGAGAAATTACAGGAGAAAGTCGAACCGGATGGCAAGCTGCAAGTGAAGCAAGGTGAGTGGCACGGATCGCCGCTGTGGAGAAGTTTAGATGCAGTTGCTGTGTCTGTCGGCCAATCGATCTATTGTTTCTTGCTTAATCTCAGATGACAATATCAGTGTTCATTTTCTTTATGTTCTTTTAAGTCCGTTATGTAGGTTTTTTCTGTTCAGCATTCTTGGGTATTATTTTTAGAATGTTATTTGTGTGACATTATCTTGAGAGAACATTATTCGAGTTCTTGTTTCAATTTGTTCAGTAGTATTAAAAAAATATATAACTTGCATTGGCGGATCCAGAACGGTGGTTGGGGACGGGGGGAATTACAAAGTCTCACACAATTCGGAAAACTCATCGAATTTCGCTTGCTTATGCATGCTAGCTGATTTAAACAAACTTGCCTTAGTAAAAGTTGCTTAGATTGTCTTCTATATCAGGAAATGTGTCAATTTTGCTCCGATTTCAGGTGTGTTTTTGTTTTGTTTCTTTAGCGGGGTCATGCCCCCCCCCCCCCCCCTGGATCCGCTAATGATAACTTGTGATACATTATCTTGTTAGCTAAAGAAAGCACAATATGCCAGTCTGTAAATCCTGCCACGTGTCAATGTCGGCGCATTGTCCGCTGCCGGCTGAGCTGACCATCGTACTCTGTGTCGGTGCGTCTTAGAGCCGGGCGCCGGTGAAGAGACGAGCGACGACGATATCCAGCTGCTGAGCTCCGGCGAGGAGGAGAAGGAGGCCGGCCACGCCGAGGACACCAACAACTCGGGCTCCCACACGGACGACACGTGCAACGTGCCCGACTCGCTCGGCCGCGTGCTGGTCAACGTGGGCCACCCGCCGGCCGAGATGGACATCTACATTGCGCCACAGATCGCCAGGAACATCAAACCGCATCAGGTGAGCAGCGTGAAATGCTCACATGGACTCGGCCGATTAGATAACTGTTAGTGCTGGCGATTCGGCGAACTGGGTTTATATTTAGGGGGGGGGGGGGCAGTGCTGTGTGCAATTCGTTCTGGTTTGTATGTGAACCGTTAGCTTATATGTGATATTTGTAACAACCTTTGGAATTAGATATTGAAAGTGATGTCTTATTATTGTGTTGTCCAGAATGCCTTGTTTATGACAATGCATTGGCATATAACATACCTATACACTGCAATGGAAATGTGTCGTGTCGGTGCTCTTGCGTGTAAGTTAAACCCATGATCCACTCAACACACCGCATTTGGTTTCGACTGTTCTGTCCCTGCCCCCTGGCATGTGCACTGGTCCCGACCCCTGACCCTGACCCTGACTCCTGACTCCTGACTCCTGACTCCTGACTCCTGACTCCTGTCCCCTGTCCCCTGTCCCCTGTCCCCTGTCCCCTGTCCCCTGTCCCCTGTCCCCTGACCCCTGACCCCTGTCCCCTGTCCCCTGTCCCCTGTCCCCTGTCCCTGACACTGTCCCTGACACTGTCCCTGACACTGTCCCTGACACTGTCCCTGACACTGTCCCTGACACTGTCCCTGACACTGTCCCTGACACTGTCCCTGACACTGTCCCTGACCCTGTCCCTGTCCCTGACCCTGACCCTGACCCTGTCCCTGTCCCTGAACCTGTACCTGTCCCTGACCCTGTCCCTGACCCTGACCCTGACCCTGACCCTGTCCCTGACCCTGTCCCTGCCCCTGTCCCTGACCCTGTCCCTGTCCCTGTCCCTGACCCTGACCCTGTCCCTGACCCTGTCCCTGACCCTGTCCCTGACCCTGACCCTGTCCCTGACCCTGTCCCTGACCCTGTCCCTGACCCTGTCCCTGGCCTTGTCCCTGACCCTGTCCCTGACCCTGTCCCTGACCCTGTCCCTGTCCCTGACCCTGTCCCTGACCCTGTCCCTGACCCTGACCCTGACCCTGTCCCTGACCCTGACCCTGACCCTGTCCCTGACCCTGTCCCTGACCCTGTCCCTGACCCTGTCCCTGACCCTGTCCCTGACCCTGTCCCTGACCCTGTCCCTGACCCTGTCCCTGACCCTGTCCCTGACCCTGACCCTGACCCTGTCCCTGACCCTGTCCCTGACCCTGACCCTGACCCTGACCCTGTCCCTGACCCTGTCCCTGACCCTGTCCCTGACCCTGACCCTGTCCCTGACCCTGTCCCTGACCCTGTCCCTGACCCTGTCCCTGACCCTGTCCCTGACCCTGTCCCTGACCCTGTCCCTGACCCTGTCCCTGACCCTGACCCTGTCCCTGACCCTGACCCTGTCCCTGACCCTGTCCCTGTCCCTGACCCTGACCCTGACCCTGTCCCTGACCCTGTCCCTGACCCTGTCCCTGACCCTGACCCTGTCCCTGACCCTGTCCCTGACCCTGACCCTGTCCCTGACCCTGACCCTGTCCCTGACCCTGACCCTGTCCCTGACCCTGTCCCTGACCCTGTCCCTGACCCTGTCCCTGACCCTGACCCTGACCCTGTCCCTGACCCTGACCCTGTCCCTGTCCCTGACCCTGTCCCTGACCCTGTCCCTGACCCTGTCCCTGACCCTGACCCTGTCCCTGACCCTGACCCTGTCCCTGACCCTGACCCTGACCCTGTCCCTGACCCTGACCCTGTCCCTGACCCTGACCCTGTCCCTGACCCTGTCCCTGACCCTGACCCTGTCCCTGTCCCTGACCCTGACCCTGACCCTGTCCCTGTCCCTGACTCTGTCACTGTCCCTGACATGTGCACTGGTCGTGTTACAGATCGGCGGCGTGCGCTTCCTGTACGACAACCTGATTGAGTCTCAGGAGCGCTGCAAGACGACGCCCGGCTTCGGCTGCATCCTGGCACACTCAATGGGTCTCGGCAAGACGATGCAGACCATCACATTCGCCGACATCTTCCTGCGTCACACGGGACACCGCACCGTCCTCATCATCGTACCCATCAACACCATCCAGAACTGGCTGAACGAGTTCAACTTCTGGCTGCCTGACGCGAATACCTACACCCCGCTGGCGCAGGGCGGCGAGGTTCGACCACGACACTTCGCTGTCAGCATGGTGAATGACTCGCACCGCACACTGCAGGCGCGTGCCAAGGTGATCGGGGACTGGTACCGTGATGGTGGTGTGTTGCTCATCGGATACGAGCTCTACCGCTTGCTCAACATCAGCTCGTCACGCGCAGCGCGCAAGAAGAAGCGGAAGGACGGGTCGGATGACCTGGAGGCGGAGGCAAGAGAGAAGCAGTTGTTGGAGGGTATCAAGATAGCCATCACGCGGCCCGGGCCTGACCTGGTCATCTGCGACGAGGGTCACCGCATCAAGAACGCTGGAGCCAGTATCTCACAAGCACTGAAGAGCATCAAAACGCGCCGCCGACTCGGGCTCACCGGCTACCCGCTGCAGAACTCCCTGGTCGAGTACTGGTGCATGGTGGATTTCGTTCGACCCAACTTCCTCGGAACCAAGGCCGAGTTCAACAACATGTTCGAGCGTCCGATCTCGAACGGTCAGTGCGTGGACTCGACGCCGTCCGACGTGCGACTGATGAGGTTCCGCGCGCACGTGCTGCACTCGCTGCTGGAGGGACTGGTGCAGCGGAGAAGTCATGCCATCCTGCAGGCGGCCCTGCCCAAGAAGGAGGAGTATGTGTTCCTGCTGCGCATGACCCCGCTGCAGCGCGCGCTCTACAAGCGCTACATGCTCGACCTCACGTCGAGGAACGGGCACTCGTCCAACCCGCTGCGTGCGTTCGTCGTCAGCTGCAAGGTATGAATAGGATGTGTGAAAGGAGGGGGGGGGGGGGGGGGGTTTAGTGTGCTGCACAAAGTCGGGTTGACTGGCGTGGTATTTCAAGAGAAATGGGGACGTGGTTTATCGTTGTTCTGTTATGACTTCAGTGGCTGCTATTTATAATATATGTTGATGGTCCCCATGCACTAGGCTTGCAATGCTTTAGAACAATTTGCACGCCCATTGTCCATATAAGTTATTATATTACCAAAAAGTGGCATTTTTAGCTTATCCTCAAAGCGAACCAATCTCGTGACAAAACTTTGAGATGAAATAACCTCTGCCAGGTTATTAACCTCTGCGGCTGCCTGGCAGATCTGGAACCACCCGGACATCCTGTACAATCTGATGCGCAAGAAGATGGCTGATGAAGACCTGGACCTGGATGAGACTAACGACAGCACCAGCAGCGGCACGGCGAGCCGGCCGCGAAAGCCACCACTGCCGCCGTCCGGCGCCGGGCCAGCCGGGGCTGCGGGTAACTCACAGGCCCCGCTCGACGCCAACCCGCTGGAGAAACCCAAGGAGGATGGATTCATCAACTATGACTGGGTGAGTGGGGTGAAACTGGGTGAGTGGGGTGGACAGGTGTGACTGGGTGAGACTGGGTGAGTGGGGTGGACGGGTGATACTGGGTGAGTGGGGTGGACGGGTGATACTGGGTGAGTGGGGTGAGTGGGGTGGACGGGTGAGACTGGGTGAGTGGGGTGGACGGATGAGACTGGGTGCGTGGGGTGAGACTGGTTGAGTGGGGTGTACAGGTGAGTGAGGTGGGTGGGTGAGACTGGGTGAGTGGGGTGGACGGGTGAGACTGGGTGAGTGGGGTGGATGGTTGAGACTGGGTGAGTGGGGTGGACGGGTGAGACTGGGTGAGTGGGGTGGACGGGTGAGACTGGGTGAGTGGGGTGGACGGGTGAGACTGGGTGAGTGGGGTGGACGGGTCAGACTGGGAGTGGGGTGGATGGGTGAGTGGGATGGACGGGTGAGACTGGGTGAGTGGTGTGGACGGGTGTGACTGGGCGAGTGGGAGTGAGACTGGGTGAGTGGGGTGGATGGGTGAGACTGGGTGAGTGGTGTGGACGGGTGTGACTGGGCGAGAGACTGGGTGAGTGGGGTGGACGGGTGAGTCTGGGTGAGTGGGGTGGACGGGTGAGTCTGGGTGAGTGGGGTGGACGGGTGAGTCTGGGTGAGTGGGGTGGGACTGGTTGAGTGGGGTGAGACTGGGTGAGTGTGGTGGACGGGTGAGACTGGGTGAGTGTGGTGGACAGGTGAGACTGGGTGAGTGTGGTGGACGGGTGAGACTGGGTGAGTGTGGTGGACAGGTGAGACTGGGTGAGTGGGGTGGACGGGTGAGACTGGGTGAGTGGGGAGACGGGTGAGACTGGGTGAGTGGGGTGAGACTAGGTGAGTGGGGTGAGACTGGGTGAGTGGGGTGGATGGGTGAGACTGGGTGAGTGGGGTGGATGGGGTGGATGGGTGAGACTGGGTGAGTGGTGGTGGCTGGGGTGAGACTGGGTGAGTGGTGGTGGCTGGGGTGAGACTGGGTGAGTGGGGTGGATGGGTGAGTGGGTGGACGGGTGAGTGGGGTGGACGGGTGAGACTGGGTGAGTGGGGTGAGACTGGGTGAGTGGGTTGGATGGGTGAGGGGGGTGGACGGGTGAGACTGGGTGAGTGGGGTGGACGGGTGAGACTGGGTGAGTGGGTTGGACGGGTGAGGGGTGGACGGGTGAGACTGGGTGGACTGGGAGTGGGGTGGACGGGTGAGACTGGGTGAGTGGGGTGGATGGGTGAGCCTGGGTGAGTGGGGTGAGACTGGGTGGGTGGTGTGGACGGGTGTGACTGGGCGAGTGGGGGTGGACGGGTGAGACTTGGTGAGTGGGGTGGACGGGTGAGACTGGGTGAGTGGGGTGGACGGGTGAGACTGGGTGAGTGTGGTGGACAGGTGAGACTGGGTGAGTGGGGTGAGACTGGTTGAGTGGGGTGAGACTGGGTGAGTGTGGTGGACGGGTGAGACTGGGTGAGTGTGGTGGACAGGTGAGACTGGGTGAGTGTGGTGGACGGGTGAGACTGGGTGAGTGTGGTGGACAGGTGAGACTGGGTGAGTGTGGTGGACGGGTGAGACTGGGTGAGTGTGGTGGACAGGTGAGACTGGGTGAGTGGGGTGGACGGGTGAGACTGGGTGAGTGGGGGGACAGGTGAGACTGGGTGAGTGGGGTGGATGAATGGGTGGGGTGGACGGGTGAGACTGGGTGAGGGGGGTGGACGGGTGACGCCATGTGACCTTCGTTGTCGGAGCGCCCCTAAACCCCAATCAACAACAAAAACAAAACGGGTGAGACTGGGTGAGTGGGGTGGACGGGTGAGACTGGGTGAGTGGGTTGGACGGGTGAGACTGGGTGAGTGGGTTGGACGGGTGAGACTGAGTGAGTGGGGTGGACGGGTGAGACTGGGTGAGTGGGGTGAGACTGGGTGAGTGGGGTGGACGGGTGTGACTGGGTGAGACTGGGTGAGTGGGGTGGACGGGCGAGACTGGGTGAGTGGGGTGGACGGGTGAGACTGGGTGAGTGGGGTGGACGGGTGAGACTGGGCGAGTGGGGTGAGACTGGGTGAGTGGGGTGGACGGGTGAGACTGGGTGAGTGGATTGGACGGGTGAGACTGGGTGAGTGGGTTGGACGGGTGAGACCGAGTGAGTGGGGTGGACGGGTGAGACTGGGTGAGTGGGGCGAGACTGGGTGAGTGGGGTGGACGAGTGTGACTGGGTGAGTGGGGTGGACGGGTGAGACTGGGTGAGTGGGGTGGACGGGTGTGACTGGGTGAGTGGGGTGGGAGTGGGGTGAGACTGGGTGAGTGTGGTGGACGGGTGAGACTGGGTAAGTGGGGTGATGGGTGGACGAGTGAGACTGGGTGAGTGGGGTGGACGGGTGAGACTGGGTGAGTGGGGTGAGACTGGGTGAGTGGGGTGGACGGGTGAGACTGGGTGAGTGGGGTGGACGGGTGTGACTGGGTGAGTGGGGTGGACAGGTGAGACTGGGTGAGTGGGGTGGACGGGTGAGACTGGGTGAGTGGGGTGGACGGGTGAGACTGGGTGAGTGGTGGTGGCTGGGGTGAGACTGGGTGAGTGGGGTGGATGGGTGAGTGGGTGGACGGGTGAGACTGGGTGAGTGGGGTGGACGGGTGAGACTGGGTGAGTGGGGTGGACGGGTGAGTGGTGGTGGCTGGGGTGGTTTGCTAGAATTAGAATGTTCTGCCTGCAACGTGATCGTGATTGATTATAATCACGTAGTACTAGGGGACAGTGCAACAATCAACATCAAACAACTTCTCTCTTATCTACAGAATATCCGTTTTAGCATAGTATACTACCCCCACTCGTGACTGCGCTGAACTAGCGTAGACTGGAAGGGCGTTTGATAGCCTCAACACGCTGAAGCGTCCCCCCCCCCCCCCAACAAAAAAAAAAACACAATCACGTAGTGATCACTATACTGGCTGATGATAACCTGCCGTGGGCATTCGCACATTGTCAGCGAATTGGAGAAACGTGCGTAACAAGACACGTGTTTGTTTGTGATGCCCACATTGACAATGGTGCACGGCATTTCACGTACCTGAGCTGTGCTGCTTTCGAAGTTATCCGTTATACACTAGTGCAGTTGTGTTTTATCGGCCGGACGTATCCTGTGTAAGTGTGCTTTTACGTTTCTACCGTTTCTCTATGGGAAAACTGCGTGTATATATTGTGCAGAAACTTGTGTATGTGTTGCCGCCTTCGCTGACTGCCGCTGCCTCGCCCGACACAGGCGCAAGACATGATGCAGAACTACATCCCGGGCCAGCTGGAGAACTCCTCCAAGATGATGGTGTTCAAGGTGCTGCTGGAGGAGACGGTGAAGCTCGGCGACAAGATGCTGCTCTTCAGCCAGTCCCTCTTCACCCTCAACATCATCGAGGAGTTCCTCCAGCAGACGGTCATCCCGGGCCGCAACGAGAAGTGGATGCTCAACCAGTCTTACTACCGCCTGGACGGCTCCACCACGGGCCTCGAGCGCGAGAAACTCATCAGCGAGTTCAACGTCAGCCCGGCCGTGCCCCTGTTCCTCGTCTCCACGCGCGCCGGCAGCCTCGGTGTCAACCTGGTGGGCGCCAACCGCGTGCTCGTGTTCGATGCCTCGTGGAACCCCTGTCACGACACACAGGCCGTGTGTCGCGTCTACCGCTTCGGACAGGTGAAGGAGTGCTACATCTATCGGCTAGTCACTGACAACTGCCTCGAGCGGCGGATCTACGACCGGCAGCTGAAGAAGCAATCGATGTCGAACCGGATCGTGGACGAGACGAACCCGGACAACATGGTGACCACGCAGAGTCTGAGCCGGCTGCTGGACCCGAACGAGGACGACCCGCCGCCGGCCACTATCCCCCCCGACCCGGACAAGTACGACGACCCAGTGCTGCTCACCCTGCTCAGCAAGCTCGGCCACCTGTTCTCGCAGGTTAGTCACGGGGCGCCACACCTCAGGTTAGTCACGGGGCGCCACACCTCACAGGTCAGTCACGGCGCACCACACCTCACAGGTCAGTCACGGGGCACCACCACACCTCACAGGTCAGTCACGGGGCACCACACCTCAGGTCAGTCACGGCGCACCACACCTCACAGGTCAGTCACGGGGCGCCACACCTCACAGGTCAGTCACGGGGCACCACACCTCACAGGTCAGTCACGGGGCACCATACCTCACAGGTCAGTCACGGGGCGCCACACCTCACAGGTCAGTCACGGGGCACCACACCTCACAGGTCAGTCACGGGGCACCACACCTCACAGGTCAGTCACGGGGCGCCACCCGTCACAGGCCAGCTGGGAGCACGGCTGAGTGCTGCACGCAGGGTCGGGCAGTCAGTTTGACTTTTAAAGTTGACAACTCAAGTGAAGCCGATTTGAGCAGACGCGGGAATGTTGAAGGATGAAGCGAGTTAGAGTTGATTTTACCGCAGTGTTAACATATGTTCGTTATATACTTACGCATTGCTAATGTTGAGCCGTGCCCTGCCGTGCCACTGGAGCCTATGGGCGCCGTATAACCATGCAGATGCGGCACTCTTCAGCCCAAATCGTCCATCATCATCATCATCATCATCATCATCATCATCATCATCATCATCATCATCATCATCATCATCATCATCATCATCATCATCATCATCATCATCATCATCATCATCATCATCATCATCATCATCATCATCATCATCATCATCCCTATCCCCAGGAGCCGTTCGAACACGATTCGAAGCTGGCGGACCGGCATGACAAGCGGCTGACACAGGCCGAGAAGCGGCTGGCCAAGCGCAGCTACGAGCTCGAAAAGAAGGCGGCCACCACTGGCGGAGGCCGACCTAATGCTCAAGGCTTCTACCCGCGGGGAGGGCCCGGATCGCAGCCCGGCTCGTACAGGTCAGTTGAGAGGCTACAGCCCACCCAACTACCAGGGCTTCTACCCGCGGGGCGGGCCCGGATCGCAGCCCGGCGCGTACTACAGGTCAGTAGAGAGGTTACACCCCACCCAACTACCAGGGCTTCTACCCGCGGGGAGGGCCCGGATCGCGCCCGGCGTGTACTGCAGGTCAGTAGAGACTAGGGAGGCTACAGCCCACCCAACTACCAGGGCTTCTACCCGCGGGGCGTGCCCAGATCGCAGCCCGGCGTGTACTACAGGTCAGTAGAGAGCCTACAGCCCACCCAACTGCCAGGGCTTCTACCCGCGGGGCGGGCCCGGATCGCGTCCGGCGTGTACTACAGGTCAGTAGAGGATAGGGAGGCTACAGCCCACCCAACTACCAGGGCTTCTACCCGCGGGGCGTGCCCGGATCGCAGCCCGGCGTGTACTACAGGTCAGTAGAGAGCCTACGGCCCACCCAACTGCCAGGGCTTCTACCCGCGGGGCGGGCCCGGATCGCGTCCGGCGTGTACTACAGGTCAGTAGAGGATAGGGAGGCTACAGCCCACCCAACTACCAGGGCTTCTACCCGCGGGCGGGCCCGGCGTGTATTACAGGCCAGTGTCAGGATGCGTTATAGACAGCTACTGGGTGCAATGTGACCTCCGCCGTCCCGGCATGCTGGCTCCCAGTCTGGCATGTAGTGGTCAGCCCGGCACTGCTGGATAGATGTGTTATGTGTAGCTGGTGGTCGCTGTGGGACGGAGCGTGACAGCCGCGGGACGGAAGCGCATTGTTCTGTCTGTCTTGGGACTTGGGAGTCTACTCTGAGTTTGCCATTCTGTCAGTGCGCGCCCGCGGGTCTGTCGGGAATTAGCCGGTGAGTAGTCCAACGCGTGTCTCCTGTGAGTCCACCGTGTCTCTCCAGTGAGTCCACCGTGTCTCTCCTGTGAGTCCACCGTGTCTCTCCTGTGAGTCCACCGTGTCTCTCCTGTGAGTCCACCGTGTCTCTCCTGTGAGTCCACCGTGTCTCTCCTGTGAGTCCACCGTGTCTCTCCTGTGAGTCCACCGTGTCTCTCATGCGAGTCCACCGTGTCTCTCATGTGAGTCCACCGTGTCTCTCCTGTGAGTCCACCGTGTCTCCTGTGAGTCCACCGTGTCTCTCCTGTGAGTCCACCGTGTCTCTCCTGTGAGTCCACCGTGTCTTTCCTGTGAGTCCATCGTGTCTCTCATGTGAGTCCACCGTGTCTCTCCTGTGAGTCCATCGTGTCTCTCCTGTGAGTCCATCGTGTCTCTCCTGTGAGTCCACCGTGTCTCTCCTGTGAGTCCACCGTGTCTCTCCTGTGAGTGTACGTCTGCCACACTCAGCGGGTCGTGTACGCGTCCAGGAGAGTGCTGCCGCCGCGTCCATTTGTGTACATGCCCAGCCAGAGGTGCCCCGCTAACCGTGCGTCCGTCGCCGCTCTCGTCAGGGGTCATTACAACAAGCCGGTGGCGAACGTGCGCCCTATGATGGTGAGCGGCCGGATGGTGCCTCAGCGCGGTGGAGCATCTCCCTTCGCCGGCGTGTCCCGGCTCTCCACCGAGCAGCTCAGCAGGCAGGGCGTCTCCATGTCGCACATCACCGTGCCCAAAGGTCAGTCGGCGCGGCAAGCTCCGTCCCCGCCCCGCCCCGCCCCGCCCCGCCCCGCCCCGCCCCGCCCCGCCCCGCCCCGCCCCGCCCCGCCCCGCCCCGCCCCGCCCCGTCCCGTCCCGCCTCGCCCCGCCCCGCCCCGCCCCGCCCCGCCTCGCCCCGCCCCGCCCCGCCCCGCCCCGCCCCGCCCCGCCCCGCCCCGCCCCGCCCCGCCCCGCCCCGTCCCGCCCCTGCTCGCTTCGGCAGTGTTGATGCCGTGTTGTCCAGGCCGTGTTTTGTTTCGGGATGTTCAAAGGTCACATTGATTAGCCTGGTTTCGGACGCCTTGCCGTGTCACAGTTTCCTCATTAAGTAAATGTCTTTGCACTCTCTCAGTAAAGCACTATTTATGTAAGTCCGCTTTGATTCTGTTTATGCCTAGAACTGATCGTTATTTTACCCCTTATACCCATTATACCCATTATACCGAGCAGTAGTGGCGCTTTGTCGGAAATGCAGCGGACAGCTGTTCCAGTGAATCAGCTTAGTTGTGCCAATCTGGTGGTGTTCTGTGTTTATTTGTGTATTTATGTATTTCACGTCGTGAGGCATATCCGTTAAACATACGGCTATTACATGCTCGAGTCAAACATTTGCTGGGCTTGGGTAGTGGAACAACACACATACATGCCATACATGATACAGAACACTAACAAACACACACACACACACACACACACACGCACTGCGTCACAGTGGAAACTTTGCACTGAAGTGCCTGCTAGGGCTCACGTTGTCGCTCCAGGAGACAGCTCCTGAGGGCGGGTTTGAAACCGGCGTGACTCAGACCACGCAGTGTGTTCCGTGTGGTGGCGGCGAATCTGACTGTCAGGCGACAGATGGCGCGGTAGTATCGCCTTACCGCGTCTGTGTGCAGGCTGCGACACGCCCTGCTGTTGAAGGGAGTGCTGTCTACTGACATCGCTTATTTGGGTTTTGACACTGGTTTATAGAATAAAATTGTATGAATCGAACCATGCCTTTCATTTATCCAGAATTCACACTAGTTGCTGATATATTTCAAAGACCCCAAGAACTGGCTGGGAGCAAAAAGTTATCGGGTAGACCCCCAGAGGGCTTACCACTACTAGAAGCATTGCTAATATCAAAATATCGATGCAAATTTGCTAGCATATCGTTAGCGCCGGCGAAATGACATCAGCATTTCGACAAACAGCTCGTGAGCGCTGATAGCGACAGCCGAACAGAACCTAGACTGCCATTTTGTTTTTCGACGGTTTGTTTACATTGTTCGTATCGATTGTTTATTGTCTTAGGTGCGCCGTTTTACATAACATCTAATTCCCTCTGATTACCTTCACTGATCATTATCGATTGACGATCGTTTTATCGGTATCTACTTGTACTTGTACTTGTACTTGTACTTGTACTTGTACTTGTACTTATAGTACGGGACTATAAGGAGAACTATAAGGAGGAGGATATGCCTGTCTTGCCCGCTCTTTACATCTCTTGATTGTTTTTATGCCTCAGTGGATAATTCAAAAGGGTACGCTTTCCTTGATCAAATTTGGCTTCAGTGGTTTGTCGCCTATCCTGGCGCATCGTACATGATGTCCGCCCAGTAGTGGTCCAGGCGGTTCTTGAAGAGGTTCGTCGTGGCTGATGAAACGACGTGTTCCGGAAGTGCGTTCCAGTCGCTCACTGCTCTGATAGACCAGAAGTTCCGTCTCACTCTGGTCTGCGCTTGCGGTTTGGCAACCTTCAGGGAGTGTCCTCGTGTGATCGCCGACGGCGGGTCCTGGAAGAACTTCTGTTTGTCGAGTTTGATGCGGCCGTTCATCAGCTGGTGGATCAGAATGAGGTCGCCGCGCCGTCTTCTGTACTGCAGAGACGGCAGGCGCAGGGCTCTCAGCCGGTCCTCGTACGGAAGCAGTCTGATTAGTCGAACCAGCTTGGTCGTCCTCCGTTGTACTCGCTCCACCAGTCGTACGTCTTCAGCGTTGAACGGGCCCCAGACAGCGTTCCCATATTATAGCAGCGGTCTGACCAGGGTCTTAAAGAGCAGCGGGAGCGTCTGCTGGTCGATGTGCGCACACGAGCGCCGGATTGTGCCGAGGACTCGGTTTGCCTTTGCGATCGCCGCCGCCGCCTGCTTACGGAACTTCAGCGAGGTGTCAACGACGGCTCCCAAGTCCTTCTCGTGTAGGTTTGGCGTGGGCGCCATGTGACCTTCGTTGTCGGAGCGCCCCTAAACCCCAATCATCATCATAGGTTTGGCGAACTTCAGCGTTGAACGTGGCGAACGTATCGAAACAAAAATTATGCAAAAAAAAAACAATAGAAGTGAAAATTCAACTAAAGGGGCTGCAGATGTGATTTTCCTCATATCCAACAATCAAACCAATAGCTGCTTACCGTAATATTTTCCCCACATTCGAAAACGTAGATACACTCCGGCTCCCTTTAACTATCCTGAGACCGTGTCTGTGTTGGCCTGCCCCTCTCCCTCCCCACGATGTGAGATGGTCTGCTGATCTGCCCCCCCCCCCCCCCAATAATACCAGGTGTGATACTGACCTCCCCATGTGATACCAGATGTGACACACTGACATCCCCTTGTGATATCAGATGTGACGCTGACCTCCCCCTCCCCTCTGATGCCAGACGTGACGATTCCGACCGGATCGGGGGACGGTGCGCCGATCCAGCTGCGTGCCGGCCAGACGGTGCTGGTGATCCGAACAGCCAAGGGTGTCTACCTAAGGCTACAGGACGGGCGCATCATCGCCATCCGCATGCCGCCCGGCTCAGGTCGGTCCCGACTCCCGCGCGCAGCGGCCTCACCGGCACAGGGATGGGCATTGGACAGTCCATTGCTAGTGTTGACAATGGTTGCATTTACCTCTTTTTTTGTCGACATAATCCTCTGTTTATGTTCATTCCTTTTGTCAACAGTCAGTGTCGCGACTTGCTCTTCTGTTTTTATGACGATAACTATGGTTTTGTATGTCGTTAGGATGGAGAATGTGGGCACATCAGCTGGTCATCTATTCATGAAAGGCGGTGTAGAACAAAACGGTGTTCTTCTTTAGATGACGTTTGTGAGACGCTTGTTACCCCTGCAAATATGTGTCCATATGTCATTAGGAGAACACTGTGACCGGAACAGGACGTGACTTACTGTTGACCTATTGTGACCTCCTTCCTCTTCGGACTGTACCTGTCCTTTTCGCCGGCCTGCGGACCGCTTCTGACCGTGCCCTCCGGTTTCGCCAGCAGACCGCAGTGTGCCAGACCTGCTCAGCTCCAACCGGTACCAGTCTCGGCCACAGGCAGCCTCGACGGCCGGCCCGTCCGGTATCCGTCTGCCGCGGGGGATCACCGTGGAGCGTGTGCCGGCCAGCGGCGGCGGCGGCGGCGGCGGCGGCGGCGGCGGCGGCGCTGGTGGCGGCGGCAGGCAGAGTGGCCAGTCGTGGGCACGCCGCGCCGCCCCCGCCCGCGCCGCCACCAGCTGCCCGGCGCCCGCGCGCTCCGACTCTGATAGCGGAGACGCCGCCGGACTCAGTCTGTCCTCCCTGCTCGGCCGCCAGGCGGCGCCTAAAGCGGAGCAGAGTAAGTCCGAGCAGCCCGCCGCCTCCGCCGCCCCCGCCACTACCGGCGCTACCGGTGCTACTACCAGCACCACGACCGCCACCACCACCGCGACCGCCACCACCACCGCGTCCGCCGCCGCCAGCGGCGCTGCCGGCGCTGCGGGCGCGGCGGAGAAGCAGCCTGGTGAGAAGCCGTCAGAAGAGCGGAGCGAGTCTCCTACGGACTCTGACGAGTCGGCGGACAGCTCTGTGCTGCAGTACCTGGATCGGGCGCTGGCCGAGACCGCTGACGCCGCCCGGCCGCCCGCCGTCGGGGCTGCGGGGGTCGGAGGCTCGCCGGCTGCCGCGCCGCCGACGCAGGGTGACCCTAATGACCCGCTGGCGAGGCTCAAGAGCCTGGCAGTGGCGGCCAGTGGGGTTGGCGGTCGGCAGGAGGGAGGTATGCCGTCCTCACCTATGGCGGATGAGAAACAGAGGGCGGCAGAGCAGCAGCAGCAGCAGCAGCAGCAGCAACAGATGCAAACTCAGTCTCAGCAACTGCAGCAGCAGATGCAGACTCAGGCTCAACAGCAACAGCAACAGCAACAACAACAACAACAACAACAGCAACAGCAGCAGCAGCATCGAATGCAGACGCAACCTCACCACCACCAGCAGCAGCAGTATCAGCCCGACATGCAGCAGAAGCAGCAGCTCCCGTACCCCGATCCGGGACAGATGCCGCTGCGAGAGGCGGGCGGCCGTCTGAGCGAGCAGCCCTCCGACACTGAGTTCATGGACACGCACATCTTTGACCTGAGCCATAAGCGGGGTATGGAGCAGCAGTCGGCGCAGGACCTGAGCGGGGGCGGGCAGGGCCTGGATCTGTCCCACCTTCCGCCTCAGCAGCAGCAGCATCATCCAATGTCCAGCCGGCCTCAGCAGCAGCAGCAGCAACAGCAGCTGGGGAGCATGCATAGTCAGATGGGAGGTCAGCCCAACCGGCTGGGCGGACAGCAGGATATGGGCGGCCAGCCGATGCCGGGCCACCAGGGCCGGCTGGATCTTCAGCTGGGTGGCCAGTCGGGGAGACTGGGTAACCCCCTGGACAGTCAGCAGAGTCTGTCGGCGTCTCCGCACAGCCGGCTGGAGCAGCAGCACAGACTCGGCGGCGGCGGCGGCGGCCAGCCAGCCAGCTCCATGTCGCAGCTGGACCAGCGGTTGGGACTGTCGCACGGTCACTCTCGGCTGACGCAGCCGCATGACCTGTCCATGCACGGCCAGCAGCCGGCGCCGGGTCAGCTGGCGCAGTCCGAGCCGCCCCCGCTCCCGCCGCCGCCCCGGTACGGCCTGCCGCCGGCGCCACAGTTTGGCGGGGCGCACCAGAGCCGTGGCTCTGTGATGGACCACCCGTTCGGCTCCAGCAGCGCAGGCAGCGCTCAGCATCAGTCGCAGAGACACAAGTCGTCGAGCCGCAGCAAGCCGTCGGGCTACGCGCCGCACCAGCCGCACGCATTGCACCAACCTCATCTGCAGCTGGCGCCGGAGCCGAGCCACTCGAGCCACGCGAGTCACGCGAGTCACGCGAGTCACGCGCCGCAGCCGGCGCCGCACCTGAGCAGCGGCATAGACGACCTGATCGCCGGCTTCGACCTGACGCGACCGACCTACAGCAGTGCCGTGGCGCCTCCGGCCACCTCCTCGCTGTCGGCCGGACTGACTGGCGGCATCACCAGCGCGCCGCTGCCCTCCTTCTCCACGGTGTCGCAGCTGCCGATGCCGTCCTTCTCAAATATGACGTCTGCGGGAGGCAGCAGCCAGTCCCAGCCGCAGCCGCAGCCGGCGGCCGTGCGCGAGCCGCTGCCGCAGCCGATGGAGACGGCGCCGACTTCTGCACCCGCGGCGCCGAGCAGCAGCAGCCGACTGTCCGAGGAGCCGTTCCCGTGGGAGCTGGGCCCGCAGTACCCGAGCTACGGCCGCGAACTCGGCTACGCCGGCTATCCGCCGTACAGCATGGCCTACAGCCAGCCGCCGGCCGGCTACAGTGCGCCGGCCATGCCCGCGCCGTACCCGAGCTACGGCCTGTACGGCGCCGCGTCGGCGGCGGCCGGCTACAGCCCGTATCGCTACCCGGCCGGCTACCAGGCGTTCAGCGGGCTGGGCGGCGGACCATTCGGCGGTCTGGTACCCGGCCAGCTACCCGGCGTGCCCGGGGTGCCCGGCGTGCCCGGTCTGCCGCAGCCGTACGCCGCTGGCGAGCCGGCCGTCTCGGCGGCTAGTTTCTCGCTGGGAGGGCCGATGTCGGCCCCCGGTGATCCGACCTACCGTCGACCGCAGTAGCCGCCGGAGGGAGCAGGGTGTAGAACCAGTCGCGGCACGCAGCAGTGGCCGCGCTGGACGGATCCCACGGCGGCCACTGGTGACGGTGACGAGGCTGACTTAGTGCGAACAACCAGGGCCCAGCGCCCGATACGCGCGCGTGGCGGGTGGGACAGCCGCCATGGCGCATTGTGTTTGTGTACAGTTGTTCCAACAAAGCATAGATGGACCTTCTACCCGTATTTAACGCGTTGCCAAAGGCACTCTGTCCCTCCATGTGGTAGAGGATTCGTTATTTCTAGTCGTACAAAAAGAGCTACTGCTTTGGACGTTTTAATGACGACAGTTGTTGCAAGGAGATGTCTTTTATGCTTTGCTTCGTCGACCAGCGATTGTACCTTTTTGGGGTCGGTGGTTCAGATAGGTACTTGCCGTGTACTCGTGTATCATGAGGCTCGTGTCTTCGTAATCCCTTCGGCGAGTTTATGATCGTACCAACACTTGAGAGATACATGTTCGATCCTTGTATTGTTGTTTCGTAGTGCCGACATCACTGTTCAAACCGACCGCACGGCGCAGCTGGTAATCGTGTCTCATTGGTGGTGCGTGGAGTGGACGTGTGTGCGTGTGCGTGTGCGTGTGCGTGTGCGTGTGCGTGTGCGTGTGCGTGTGCGTGTGCGTGTGCGTGTGCGTGTGCGTGTGCGTGTGCGTGTGTCGGCCGGGAGCCTCCGTGAGGCGGGGCGGGCGCGCCGCTCGACTCCCGCTATCGCTCTCTCGCTGCTGGCCGGCTCGGCTCGGCTCGCCTGTGTCGCTCGCCACCCTCCGCGGTGGCATCACTTTGTGTAATAATACACGGCACTGCCCGTCGGGCACACTGTCTCGAAATGTTTGCTCAGGGGCACGGCGGAAACGAATGAACGGGCGCGACTCGCAGTAATAACTTCTGGAATGAATCGCCCACGCGGATCGTAGCGTATCGTTCTTTGGGCACAGAAGCGGGGTTCAGCAGAGGCACGGAACACTTCACAGAACTCAACGGTCAGAAACAGCAAGGTGAATGTATTACTTACGCGGTATTTGTACAGCGGGTGCAGATTTTAGCGAAAGCACGGACACGCGGCTCACGAGCTCACCGGGCTGCCACCACCCGTAGCAGCCACTTCACAAACACACAGTCTTCACCCAAGCGACCTCCAGAATACGCTTTACAGGCATGTCGACACCTGACACCCTCAACTCTCCTGTCTCCAATCCATCCAGGATGTCATACGAGAACGGGTAGAATCCGAGCTCCTGCAGTTTGAGCAGGCCGCGGTACAGACGCCTCAGGGCAAGCCAGGTCATGACCCGCGGATCCGCCCCCGCCGGCACGGGTCACCGAGCGCACATCCAGCCTCACACCCAGCTGACGCACGTTGCCGGTCAGCGCGCGCGGCGGCTCCTCGAGGAACCGGGGAGAACCCGTCCGTGTCGAGCGTTAGTGAGAGGTAGCTGATGGTGCGCCGACCGTGGCCGAGGTAGCGAACCCAGCCGTCTAGTCTCCCAGCCTCCGGCTCCGTCTCCGTCTCCTGGTGATGGCGCACGCTGACCGGCCGACCGAGCAGTGGTTCCGCCCCCGGCTTCGACTCGGGTCCGAACGAGTGCATCTCGCAGCCGAACGCGTCCGCAGCCACGTCGAAGGAGGCGTCCCCCGGCTGACGGAGCGAGTAGACGAGGCAGCGTTTGTCGCCCAGAGAGAATTCCGGGTCGAAGCAGAGGTGCCGGCCGCCCCACAACATGGCGTCTTTGCTGCCGGGTGGATGAATCTGCGGTACGGCAGGACGGTGTGAGGTCAGATGACAGATGACAGATGACATAGGTGTCACACTGACCGACGACCGTCTGACAGCACATATAACACGCTAGGACCATTTGTGCCGTATGTGGTATCAGTGTAATGTACGAACTGGGCCACACGACCTACTGCGCTTAGCAAATGAGTTGCAAATAGTTAGTCCGTGAAATAGACATAACAGACATAAACGAATAGTGCAACAAAGAGCCTCAGGGGCCCATACTAGGTTGCACAACATACATACATCGCCAATCGCCATACATACAATTGTATATATCTAAAGTCGGGTCCATATCTAACGTCCGTCATTGTGACCTGATCCGTGACCTTTGACATTGGAGGTCAAATTCGAGGTCCAATGACGGGGTACCGCATAACGTCCCGAATTTATGGCGGAATCCTTTCCAGAGTGGTCTCAGATGATAGAGAGGGTTCATATCTAACGTCCGTCGGCATCATGACCTGACCCGTGACCTTTGACTTTGGATGGTCACGAGCCAGGTCATGGTGACGGACGTTAAAGATGGACCCTGTCTATCATCTGAGACCACTTTGGAAAGGATACGGCAATAAATTCGGGACGTTATGTGGTACCTTGTCTTTGACCTCGAATTTGACCTCCAAGGTCAAAGGCCACGGGCCAGGTCACGCTCATGGACGTTAGATATGGACCCTGTCTATCATCTAAGACTACTTTGGAAAGGATCCCGCCATAACTTCGGGTCGTTATGCGGTACCCCGTCCTTTTACCTCGAATTTGACCTTGAAGATGACCTT